>JANDJZ010000434.1:0-44432 GCA_027943245.1 Acanthamoeba sp. SK_2022b
GTTTGTGGTTCGCGTGCCGGAGGCTCCCGGACCGCAGGCGGCTGCCGACGTGACCTCGCAGCTGACGGCCGCGAGGAGGGCCAAGCCCGGCGGCGGAGGAGGAGATGACGACGACGATGACGACGATGGCGGCGGTCTGGGGGCGCGGTCCGGCCTCAGCAACCTCAGCGAAGGCTATCGAGAAGCCAAGCCCAAGGTGCCGCCAGCCGGCCAGCCAATCACCAGCGCCTTCCCTGCTGCTGCTGCTCACTTGGTGGTCCCGGTTGGGAGTTGCGTGAGCGCAGAAGCGAAAGGCGAGGGCCAACGCATCTGCGGACCACCAGCCCAAGCGGCAGAACGTCGACCCGCTCAGCGGTCGAATTAGCGACGTCTACTGGTGCATCAACCCCGAGCGCTTCAACATGCACTTCAGACACGAGGTATGACGCCGCTACTCCTGTGTGACGTCCAGGATGACGTCTTTCATCCAGAGATTGACTGTGCTACACGTGTCATCGTGGACGCGTTTGCTTGCCTTCTCTCTCTCTCTCTCTCTCTTGTCCACATTCCAGGCCATCATCAAGCTGGTGCCATCATCAAGCTGGTGGAGGAGAAGATCGATGCCACGGCTGGCATCTACCTCCGAGTCATGTTCAAGATGATCGAGCCCTTCATCCACTCGCTCAGCGATAACGACTCGGGTGCGCGCCCACCATCTCCTTCCCCTCGCTCTGATTGCGCGTTCATGAATGCTGTGGCCTCCCCCCCCATGTAGGCTAACGCTGGGCGACGCCGCAACTGTTTTGCTGACTGTCCTCTCCCCCCTCAGTGTCGGTGTCGCCAGTCGAGCTGTGGCAGGAGCTGAAGAAGGAGTACTCATCCGAGGACATCACCCAGCACTCTGTGCTGCAGTACCTTAACGTCATGGTATTGCGCCTTCCCCCTCTTCTTCTTGATCACTATCATCACCCGCTTATCATCATCCGCTTACGGATTGTGGGGGCAGGCAGCGGAACAGTCGATCTTGAAGAAGACCAGCGAGGTCGAGCCGTATGCCTTTTCCATCTGTACGTGTGACCTCGCGGGCCATCGCTCCCGCCCACCGACACGAGTCTCACCTTGCCTCCCCCTCTCCCACCGTCAGCGCTGCTCGGCCTGAGCGAGTTCCTGCAGGCCAAGGTGATCGAGTCCGTCGTCCAGCAGCGATTCGGTGACCTCAGCCTGCGCATCTTCCGCCTCCTTCGAATGAAGAAGCAGCTCGAACAGAAGGGAGTACGTCGTCGTCTCAACGACCTCCGCACTCACTCGCTCACACAATCACACACACACACACACACACACACACACACACACACACACACACACACACACACACACAACATCACGTCTAGATCGCGGACCTGGCGCTGATACCGGCGTCGGAGACGAGGGAGCGGCTGTACAAGATGCTGTCGTGCGAGTTCGTGCATCTGCAGGAGGTGCCCAGGACGGCCGACCACGCCCCCGCGCGCACGTTCTACCTGTGGTCCGTTCGCATGGAGCAGATCAAGCGTCACGTAACTCCGCCCCCGCCCCGCCCCGCCCCGTCCCTTCATCGTGCGGGCTGACAGGGAAGGAGGTTGGCAGGTGGTGAACGAGATGTACGTGGTGATGCGCAAGATGCGCCAGCGGTTGCACCACGAGGAGACGTTCTCGCAGGACCTCGAACGATCGAAGCCGCTCCAGCAGGAGAAGGACATACGTCGCGTCATGGACAAGCTCGAGAACGCCATCCTCCAGCTCGACCACTCGCTCATGGTCCTCACCGACTTTGGCCGCGAGCGAAAGGAGGAGTAAACCAAGAAGACATCTTTCAGAGACAGAAGTAGAACATTCGATGGCGTCAAGATAAGAGATGCAAGGTGATTTATGGAACCATGAACGAATGGTTTGCAAAAGAACAACACAATGTGGTGATGAAGACTAAGAAAGCAGAGGTTGGGAAGCCATGGGGGTGATGTGGCCCTCCCCTTTCTGAAAGAAGGGCTTAGTAGTGATCGTAGCCGCCATCGCACTCAGGGTAGCACTTGCGATCCTTGGGGCACCGCTCGCCGGCCGGGAGGTACTTGCCGTTCTCGTCCGGGTAGCAGCCCTGGCCGTCGGCGTAGTAGACGCCGCAGTCGAGCTCGATCGGGTAGCAGCCGCGGCCGTCCCTGTAGAACCACTGGTGGTTGATCTTGCGCGGGCAGCAGCCCTTGCCGTCCTTCCACTGGTTGCCGGGGCACTTCCTGTCCTCGCTCGTGGTGCGCTGGGGAGAGGTAGTACGCCTCTCAGTGGTGGTGCGCCTCTCGGTGGTGGTGGTCTCCTTGGGCGTGGTGGTGCGCCTCTCGGTGGTGGTGGTCTCCTTAGGAGTAGTGGTGCTCTCCATGTGGCACTCCTCGGTCGAGGTAGTGTAGTGCTTCTTGGTCGAAGTGGTCTCCTTGGGGCACTCCTCCGTCGAGGTGGTGTAGTACTTGTGGGTCGTAGTGGTCTCCTTAGGAGTGGTGGTGCGCCTCTCGGTGGTAGTGGTCTCCTTGCGCGTAGTGGTGGTTTCCTTGGGAGTAGTGGTGCTCTCCATGTGGCACTCCTCGGTCGAGGTGGTGTAGTGCTTCTTGGTCGACGTGGTCTCCTTGGGCGTGGTGGTGCGCCTCTCCGTGGTGGTGGTCTCCTTGGGGCACTCCTCAGTCGATGTGGTGTAGTAGTTATGAGGACGAATGCAGCGCTCATGGCACTTGCGCTCCTTAGGGCACCACTCGCCAGCCTTGAGGTAGTTGCCGTACTCGTCGGGATAGCAGCTGCCATCAAGAGCCCATTAGCTTCACGCCTACTCAGCGATGTGTGCTGTGTTGCAGCACGTACCCATGACCATCAGCATAGTAGACGCCGCAGCCGACGTCCTCAGGGTAGCACTTGTTGCCATCACGGTAGTAGGCCTTGCCGTCGATGATCTTGGGGCAGCAGCCCTTGCCGTCGGGCCAGTAGCCGCCCTTGCACGGTCCCTCGTTCTTGTTGTACTCATAGTCGTAGTCGTCGTCGTAGTCGTCGCCCGCCAGCGCTGAGGCTGCGAACACTGCCAGGGCCAAGGCCATGACCACAAGCAACCTTGTTGATGATCTCATCGGGTTGGGTTTGATTAAGTTGTAGTTTGTAAAAGGAAGGATGAAGAGAGAAGATACTGTTCACGACTGAGAGGAGTGGCTTTTTGTGGTCGTCGCGCACCAATCACCCCCTGCGCCCTTGAGCGCTGGGGGACTGTAGGGTCGCCGGCCAATCAGATGCCGACACAGGACATAAAGGACATGACAAAAGAAATGACATTTCCTGCAACCGGACGCCACGGCCATCGCAGAGGGCTTGTTCGTAGTTGATGGTGCTCTGCGGTGGCGCCTTTGAGCTCCATCCCAAGAACAGCGCTCCCATGGTGGCGGAACGTGATGCCAAACGCAGTTGCAGGGGATGAGCGCAGGGGCTCTAACAAGCACCCAAATGTCCGACCACAAGGCACTGCAGGGAGGCGACCGTTAACTGTTTTGGCGCGAAAGCGTTACCCAATCGGACAGCGGCGAGTTAACTTTCCTCCATCCGGCCCAACTCGGAATCAGTACTCTTTACGTCTGGACGCTACCAACCGTTGTCCTCTCTCGGTAGTCCCTTTGATGAGTAGACCAAGCCGGACCTAAACTTGCTGCACTCGCTTTGTTTCTAGTCCTTGGACTTATGGAAACGACGTATACGGGAAGGCCCTCTCTCCTCGTCTCCTCGCTACTGCTCTTCGTCTTCCTTGCATCGATCGTCGCCGCAGCACCCGCGGCGAGCCCAAGCCAGGGGGGAGGCGGCAAAGATGAAGAGAAGCAGTGCCTCTACGTCACCAACACCGGCAACGGACGTCTGCAGGTGATTGACGTCGCCACGGCTCGCCCCCTTCCCTTCTGGACGCTCGAATCGAGCGCCGTTTCCGCGGATGAAATCAATGCGTCGCCGACTGCCTCGCCACTTACGGGTGCAGAGCTGCTTATGATGGGAGCCAACCAAACTGGACTCACCGTGGGCAAGAATCCGACGGGACTGTGGATCGAGCACCCCTACGTCTTCATCTCCTACAAATGGCAGGGCCATATCAGCATCTATGACCTGAGCAAGGGCATGGCGCTGGTGGGGCGGATTGAAAACCAGAAGCTGCTGTGGTGCTGGAGCGGCCAGATTGGCTTCTCGCACGACATCTTGTACGTCACGTGCACCGACGATCTGCAGATCCACCGATTTCGCTGGGAGGGCCCCAATCGCGACCTCCTGAACTTCACCATCATGGACAGCATTCCCACTCTCCGCCCCACCTACGGTCTCAAGTACTTCAATGTACCCCTCCCCCAA
This sequence comes from Acanthamoeba sp. SK_2022b, assembly GCA_027943245.1. Taxonomy (NCBI): domain Eukaryota; phylum Discosea; order Longamoebia; family Acanthamoebidae; genus Acanthamoeba; species Acanthamoeba sp. SK_2022b. Next base: position 4,369 of record JANDJZ010000434.1, read on the forward strand.
TATCTTTCTTGGCCATTCGCATAATCTTTGCAGGCTTATTTATTTATTAAATTCCGGGCAATATCGTGGCTCGCACAGAAATCGGACAGCACGTCGGCGCTGCTTATCTCTACGCCGTCCGAGAACACTGTCTACCTACTCAACACTTCCTCGCCTTCGGAAGCCGAAGGTACGGATAGATATGGCGTGCCGGGCTCTACCATGACATTGGGATGAACTGGATGAACCTGACCTCGTAACTGTGGCCCCCACAGAGCTACAACCTTTTGTGCAGGAGCCCGAGCCCGTGGTGTCCTACTCTGGCATCGAGACCAGATACGACACTCTCTACGTGATCGACGGCACCAACTCGTTTGTGCGCTACTTTGGCCTAAGCAATCCGAACATCTCGGGCGTATGTTGCCGCAGGCCACAAATGTGTCCACGTAGTCGCTCAAACGTGTCTTCCTTGTGTGCGTATAGGTCTTCATCGACTTCTCGGTCGCGGCAAACAACACGCTGGTGTATCAACTCAGCGACTTCGTCGATCTCGAATTCGGTAACTACAACCTGAGCACCGGCGAGCCCGACACCCTGTTCATAACCTCTCAGCGAAGCGATCGAGTACGTGTGGCCTCCTGGTTCACCGTCCCCTCCCGCCGTTCTTGTGTCTGGCTTGCGGTTGTTAACGGCATTTGGCACATTCTCTGCAGATCGAACTCTTCGACTCCGATGGGCAGTACCTGGGCCCGTTTCTCATCGGCAAGGAGGACGGGACCACCATATCCGAACCGCAAAACCTCTTCTTCCACAACTGCCCTACACTCTCATATCCTCAGTCCAGCGGTACACTTGCCGTTCGCCCATCCTCGCTTTCGTGCTGTTGTCTGACCTTGCTACGTTACTCCCCTCCCATTTGGCGATCCAGCCGAGAGCGCGAGCACGCCTGAAGGCTTTAACATTGACCTGCTGCTGGGCCTCCTCGTTCCTCTGGTGGCCATCGTCATTTTGCTGGTGTTTGTGGTACGCACCCAAACGCGCGCTCCATCGCGCTTACGTGAGCGTGCAAGTGACGTCAACTGTTTGGCGCAACTGCCGCAGTTTCCGCTCGCGCTGTTCTTCATCTATTCGTACCGCAACCGACGTCGCACCTTCGATCCAATGGACGAGGAGGAGATGGGCACAAAGTCAGACAAGGAGCGCCGGAGGTACATCTACCGCGAGATCGAGCCCACCGATCTCACGCTCGGCGAGATCCTCGGCGTGGGCGCCTTTGGCAAGGTCTACAAGGGCTGCTGGCGAGGCGGACCCGTCGCAGTCAAGGTGTTCGACAGCCTCAAGCTATCCGAGGCCAACGACGAGGTGATTGACGAGATTCGAAAGGAGGCCGAGATGATGGAGAAGCTTGGTACAAGGCCTACTGCTGTTCTGTGCGTGCATGCGTGCGTGTCTGTCTGACAGCACGTTGGGATGTGTGCAGGCAACCACCCACACGTGTTGAGCTTTGTCGGGGCGATCACACGTCCCTCTGAGCACTTCGCCGGCGTAGCGCTGGTGAGCGAGTACTGCGCTCGGGGGTGCGTAGCTCACGCGCCACACTCGCCCTACAGCCCGCGCAGACTGCTTATGCGCGTGTGGCCCAACAGGTCATTGTTCGAGCTGCTCGTCAGAGGAAGGGCGCGTGTGCCTCCTGCCTTGCTGGTCCGCATGGCCCGAGATGCTGCCGCGGGAATCCGTCACCTCCACAGGTAAACTGACTGCTCGGTCGTCGCACGACTCTCAACTCTCCGCGGACGCACACGTGACCGAGCCTTCTTCTCCTTGGTGTTGCCTCTTTCGCAGGGAGCGGATCATACACAGGGACATCGCAGCACGCAACGTCTTGGTGAGCAACAACTACGGTACGCCTCCGCGATGCACCTCCCGTTTCGCGCGCGACCGGCCAAGAACGGCGAGCGCTGACACTGCGATGCGCGCATTGCCCTACTTGCGACGCATCCAGATGTGTGCATTGCCGATTTTGGTCTGGCGCGAGTGCTTAAGGGCGACAAAGATACGACGAGCAGCAACTTCGGCCCAGTGCGGGTACTGATCCCGGCCGCTCTTAAACCTCCCCCCAACCCAATGATCCTTCTATTGACCGAGGGCCCTGTCTGATACACACTTTCCGTAACATTCAGTGGATGGCGCCCGAGGCGATGGTCCGTCGCGAATACAGCGAAGCCAGTGACGCCTTTTCCTTTGGTGTCCTGCTATGGTACCGCCCAACCACCGCCGCCGCTGCTGCTCACGCCCTCTACGCCATTCTGATGAATCGTCGGTGGCCGTGTACAGGGAAATGGTTACGCGGAAGGTGCCGTGGCGCGGCATCGACTCCTCGCAGATCATCATCGCGGTGGCCCAGAAGAACACGCGGTTGAAGATTCCCAAGGGCTGCGATCCGGTCCTGCGCAAGATCATGAAGGGCGTGTGGAAGGAGAGCCCGAAGCAGCGCATGACGATGGCCCAGGTGCTGCAGACCCTCACCGACTACCACTGCATCCTCGCCCAGTACGAGGCCGACAGCGACGCCGACGCCGACGCCCTCACGGACTCGGAGAGCGAGGGGCTCATTGGCACCAGCGGCGAGCGACAGGCGAGGAAGGCGCGCTCGCGCTCGCGCAGCGCCGGCGATCCTGCGGCCCACTCGTCGGACGGCGGTAAGGCCAAGAAGTCAAACAGCGGCGAGGGACCGCAGATGGCCGCCAGCGCCTGCGTGGTCCCGCGCTCGGCCTCCTCCCAGCTCGTGCGCCGGGCGACTGTGGTGGGCGCGGACGGCTTCCACATCCGATCGCCGATCTCGCCGCGATGGCAGCGCCGGCGGCGCGCCGCGGCCGAAGCCGAAGCCCAGGCCGCGAGGGCGCAGGCCCGGTCCGACTCGTGGGAGGTCTACACCTGCCCCCTGCCGCCGCTGCCCCAGTCCTCTCCCGAGCTTCCGCAGGAGTACGGCAGCAGCAGCAGCAGCAGCAGCGGGGGCGAAGGCGACGAACACAAGACGGAGAGCGAGGAGGAAACGACAGCCAACGACGAGGGCGAGGTTGGGCGGCGAGAGGACAGCAGCGACGTGTCGCTGTCTCCCATAATATCTCAGCGCCAATTCGAGCTCGACGAGAGCGTGGAGGTGTACACGTCGTTCACGTTGCCGGCCAAGAAACGACGACGCCGGTGTAGCGATGGCGGGCTGCTAGAGCAGCAGCCCGAGCAGTGACCTCTCTCCCCGCACCTCCGGTCCAAGCCCCTCATCTCCCACCCGCCGACCGCCCTCCAATCTCGGCGACAGGCTTGGCGCCTGATCGCTGGCTGGCGTGGCGTAGCGCGTGGCCATGTATATTCCCCTTTATTTATTTATTAGTTGAGCGATGACTAGACGCAAATGCATTGCTTTTACACAGTACAGCGATCGCAACCCCAGGTCGTGGTGACACAGCTTTTCACGTGCCAGAGCCCACACAGCCGTCAGCTGATCATTTTGGCGCCTCAGGAGTTCTCCCCACCTTTTCGAGTCCCTCTCGTCGAGCCGGTTGCACGCTCTCGCCTGCTGCTCGCAATGTTTACAGGGACAGCTGTGCCGAAGTGAGTGGGGCAGCCACCCTGTCCTTTAACGACCCTGTAGTTCCTGGCACCTATTCAGCAACAACAGCGTCTTGCATGTCCACCACCTCAGCCACTTCAACGTGTCCTCTGTTCTCTGCCGATGGCAAGGTACCTTGTCCAACAGGCTGCCGGCATTAACTGCTATGACTTTCGCTCCGCTCACACTTCGAATGAACTTGTCGCCCGCCAAACCTCGAGGTCGGCGACGTGGTGCAGGCCTTGGATCGCAAAAGAGTGCTGCCACTGGTCATCCCCCACGATGCCTCCATCGCGGACGCATGGAAGGTACTCACCACCCATCCAAACAAAGAGCGAAGCGCTTAGCAAATAACGAAACGACCACTTCCCCCCCCCCTCAACCACACCTAGCTTCTCGCGCACGCGCAAGTCCTCTCGGCTCCTCTTGAGAAGGAAGGAGGAGGCTACCACGGCAACATCGACATGTATGAACCCCCGTGTTATGATAAAAATTGTTTGATTTTGGAGGTTGACTGGCGTGCACCAGGTTCGATGTCGTGAGCTTCCTCATCGGACAGTGCGTGGACCCCTCGCACAAGGAGGAGGAAGCCAAGTACGGGCGTCACGTCACCTGGCGCGGCTGGTGCAGCGACGCCTTCCAGCTGACCACACGTGGCGAAGACCTCATCAGCTCCATCCCCGCAATCTCCATCGTTAGTACGGACAGCCCTGCCTTCCGCTCGCCCCAGTGGCACATCCTCGAGGCTTACCTGGCAAGGCTCACTATTCTGCGCCATTGCCAGACCACTCTGGGTTCAACCCGTTCGTGACCATCGCCAAGGATCACCACGTTAGCGAACTCCTGGCACAATTCAATAGAGGTCAGCGCCTGCCTGTGCGAGGGTGGCACGCGGCGATGTTGACGCGTTGAGCTTTGGCAGGCGTGCACAGGGTGATGGTGGTGGACGACAACGGCAAGTTCGATTGCCTCCTCACCCAGTCTGATATCTTGAGCCTGCTCGAGCAGTGCCTGGCCTCCGCTTACCCGCACTTGGCCTCCAAGGTGCTACACTGGGCCCATCTGAGCCGACGGGCTTTGGCCAAGTGAGCTCACCCGGTGATTGGAAACGAACGACAGACACTGGAGGAGCTGGGCCTGAGCACTCGACCAAAGCCTTCGCTCTTCACCGTCAATGTCATGGCTCGCACATTCTACGCCTTCTATCAAGCAAGACTTGCCTCTCTCGCACACGGGCTTCAGCTGAGTGTTGCATGAAGCAAGCGCTGACCCTGTATCGCCGTTGTGACAACAGATGCTGGAGCACAAGGTCTCGGCAGTGGCGGTCGTCGACGACGCAGGAGTGCTGGAGGGCAACGTATCTGTGAGCGATCTGCGAGGTTTGGCGGCAACCGACCTGGGCTCGCTTCTTCAGCCCGTCTGTCGCTTCCTCAAGGTAAGCCGGGAATTTGCTATCTCTTGTTTCGGTGTGAGGCTAACACACTTGCGCCAGGAGAGGGTCAATCAACAGGCGCCCTTCATGTGTTCTGCCAAGACCACCTTCAGGACGGCTATCCACAGTCTCGTTCATCACCGCCTCCACCGCCTCTGGTGCACGGTACGGCGCATTGGTAGTGATGACGAAGATCGCAGGTCGTGTCACTGACTACTATAACCAACCACCAAGGATGCCATGCAACGGCCAGTGTCGGTGGTGTCGCTGACCGACGTGCTCCGGGTGGTGGATCAGCACGCCCTCCGCCTTCAGGAGAAGCGTCTGCAGGCATCGGAAGCTGAACTCTTGTAAAGTGACCGCGCCAAGTGTGGACGTAGCCGAAGAGCCAACCTCGGAGATAAGAGCACAGCCCCGACGCCAAGAAATGCAGCCAATGAAAGTAGCCCCGACATATGGAGTGCGGGGGGGGGGGGTGATGATCCACCACTGTCCTGCTTTGTTCTTGTCTGTTCCACTATGCCAATGGCACACAGCCGATCTCTTCTTCTCGTCGCGGTCTTGGCCTTATCCTTGGCTGCTGCTCTCGGCGCCAGCTACCACATACAGATTGACCTGGACACCACCACCTTGAGAGAGTTGTACGAATCCGGGCAGGTCGTCTTGCTGGCCCAGCCAGCACCCCCGGGCTGCTGGCACTCGGTCTGGGCCTCCATCACTGCCCCTTTCAGCCACAACTTCCTCTCCTGGAACCAGACAGGGCTCTCAATCTACGCCAGCGTGACTCAGCCCAGAGAGGGTCGTCCTATCTTCGTCGGCGGCTGGCGCAACCCTGTTTACATGGGCTACCTCTATGGCTTCCGCCAGGGACTGTTTGACACCCAGCAGTACCCTGGTTGGCTCTCCCAAACCGAGCTGGCCATCTTCAACAACGACACCCAGTCGCTCGTGTTTGGTCTGGCCCAGGACATCACGATCAACGGGGGCTGGAGTTCTAGGCCTCCGCTGTATGCCTGCGAGATGCTGGGGGAGGAGTACGAAGTCTACACCCCCGGTTCCAGCTTCTACATCTTCCTCGGAGGCCCCACCGCATCTGGAACCATGACGCAGAACCTGAAGCTTGTCGCCCGCTCCCAGTTGACTTTGGTCACGTTCGACTCCACCAACAAGGTTGTCCTCTCGTGGGACCGGGACAGCGGACGCTTCATACAAGGTTCATACGCACCGGAGGTCTCAGCCCAGACGAGCAATTGAGTTTGGAGGCAATTAATTGGTTGCCTTGCCCAAGCGAGCAGGCTCAAGCAAGTAAAGACGTTGTGCTTTTGTGTCATTACATTTACATTTTCCGAATTATGAAAATCATTCGAAGAAAGGACACCACAAAAGCTTATGTCACAGCGTGTTGAGATGACGCAACAAAACGGCGGGAGCGCGGCACGGATAGAAGCTGCCGAGGGGAAGAGATCAGTAGCAAATGCAAACCTTTCTGCCGTTCCTGTTGGTGTGGGATGAATCGAAGACGGTGATGGAGAATCTGCAGGCCTGCTTTCAGCTGGCCGCGCAGCTGCTCGACTACAAGCGCACGGGCAAGCAGCGCGTTGAGGCCAAGCAGCTCCTCGATATCCTCCTTGGGCGCAATCCTGACTCCTCCTGGAAGCGGTACCAACTCAACTGCAAATCGTTTAACAAACTCTTGTGAAATCTAAAGACGATTAATTCCCTCTGCCCTGTACCCTGTAGCCATCCTGTGCTGGGCATGTGGAAGCCATGGCCCGAGGCGCTCAAGCTGTACTACAACTGTTTCCTCGAAGAGTGGATGGCCCGAGGCTTCGTGAACAACCTGCCGCTCGAGGACATCGACGAGGACGCGCTCAACGAGCAGGGCGTCCCGCCCTTCCTCTCCAACAAGCACTTTGTCGATCGACACCGAGCCAACCTCATGACCAAGCACCCCGACTTCTACCAGGTTCACGCCATGCCCTATCAGCTATCTTGTCCGCCTCTTGCAGTTATCTTTCTCGCGCGTTCGTGTCAAACGACTCACCCTCTGTGTTGCCCGTGTGGTGTGCCATGGCGCACAGCAATACGAGTGGGGAGTGGAGCCCAGGGAGGGTTACTTTTGGTACATCGACGGCGTCTACGTGCTGACCAAGTACGGCAAGCGGTAAGCAAGCCCCCTCCAGGCGCTGCAGCGGCTCTGGCCTCTGTGTGCTCAGCTCGTGTCTCACGCCTCGTCTGCGCGCGCAGCTTTGAATCGGACCTGTCGGGCGAGCAGGCGCCGCCGGAGCCGGAGCCGCCAGCGAAGAAGAGGAAGCCGCGAGTCAAGAAGGAAGTCAAAGAAGAGGCAGAAGGCGAGGAGGAAGGTGAAGACGAGGGAGAAGCTAGCGAGACCACGCGCTCACAGAAGAAGAGCAAGAAGCCGAAGACAGCGTTGGCGACTGCGCCAAGGGGCAAGCGAAAGACCAAGACGGAGCAGGTCAAGAAGGAAGCGGACGAACGGGCAGAGCGAAGCGGTGACGATGGCGATGATGACTTCATGCCACCAAAGAGGAAAACAAAGAGAAGGAAGGAGATCAAGGTCAAGATTGAAGAAGAGGAAGAAGAGAATAATGATGATGTGGAGGGAAAGGGTAAGGAACGAGACCGTGGCGCCGGCGGTGAAGGCGAGGAGGCCCAGGTCGACGAGCGGCCAACCAGTCGGCGCCCTCCCGGCAGCAGCGCCAAAGCGAAGCAGGACGTGAACGATCTGGTAGCTTCGTTCGCCTTCGCCTCCAACTCGCGGAGGAGGGCCAAGCGAACCAAGCGAGAACCCGCAGATGACCGCGTCTCCCCCACCGCTGCTCTTGGCGCCGTCGCCGCTGCCCCGCAAGGCCGACGCTGAAGGCGTGTGTCACCAGGGAGAGAGGACCCTGCCGCGGTGGTGGGCGCCAGGCAACCCGCGTCCAGTAAAAACGTGTAAAAATCCAAACGCCAATCAGGAAAGGTGGATAAAAGGAGGATAAAAGGCGGATTGCCAAGATTGCTAAACGAATTGCCGGAGCCAAGGCCGCCCACGGGGAGGAGCACACAGGCTACCGAGAGGGCCGTTGCGTTTTTTTTTTTTTTTTGTTCGTACACCGAAGCGAGGAGGCTGAGTCTGCCAACAGACCTTGATCCATCTTTTTAGACACCGAAACGGAGAAGAGAGAACAAAAAGATGTGCAAGTGTCCCGGTGTACAGAGACATCCCAAGATCTCGATTTGTTGGTATGACAAGCCTTTCCACGGCTACCACTGCTTCATCAGCGGAGGCATCTATTGCTGCTGTCCCAATGAAGAGACCGACAAGGTACAGTTACCTTCGTCTTTGTCTTCGTTCTTTTGTCGTTTTATTTTTCTTACCCTCCCCCCCCCAACCCGGTCCTGTGCGATGGTGTTTCTTTACCCTTCATCTTGGCTTTTGTTGACATCTCCGACTGCGTCGGTGTTTAAATCACTTCCAACTACCATCATTTGCTGATTACGATTTCTTCCATCTTGTTCCAATTCTCTCCTTAATCAGGCCTGGCTCGACGTGCTGTGGTGGTTGGCCTGCATCCTGACCAGCCCCATGGCCATGATGCTTGCCCTCCTGTTCGGCTTCGTCGGTCTCATCATCGACTTCGTGACCGTCATCTGCTGGGCCGTCTCCGGCGGCTTCCTCGGCAGGAAGTGCTGTACTCCCGACAACTGCCGCACCTACTGCGAGTGCCGGGAGGAGGAGCCCGGCGCCCTCACCCGCTGCGACGAGTACTGGTGCTGCATGGCCGTGTAAATCTACGACAAACTACCGACAAACAGAAATGCCCGTGTGGGCAGCAAGCGCGCGCAGCTGCGTGGCTGGAGGCAGAGATCACACCCTCGCGGCAGAAGAGGAGGGAGAGGTGTCGAAAAGAACTGCGAAGAACGCACACCAATGCATGTAGGCACCAATAAAGCGTGGGACTGAGGTTAATGATGGAAAGTTGGGTCAGCCTTTCACTGCTACAACAGCGCTAGCTGCTCCTCCTTGCCATCTCGCACGTTGATACCCGGTTGGCACAGGGTACAGTTACAAATTGTCTCACCAATGTCGATACTGTGCACGTGACTGGGCCAGATGTCCAGAGCACAACAGCCACTAGTGCTGTGCCTTTTCGCTCTTGTTCCGCAAATTTGGGGCAGGAAAGGGAAGCGCGTGTTCGGTGCTGCTGACGTGTACAAGCGACAAGCAAATCATTTGTATCTGCTAAGTAGACGGCAATGGAGCAGGATTTCTTCTCTGGAGGAGAGCAGTCGGTGCCAGTTGAGAATCCCTCAACAGCGGGTAGCCAGGGCGCAGAGAACTCGCGCAAGCACCCCATCGCGGTGTTCTTTCATCTGGCATTCAAGATAGCCGCCATCGTGCTCTACCTAGTCATCAAGTTGTTCACGGACAGCTTCATCCTCTCCTTCATCATTATCGTCTTGCTGCTCGCTGCCGATTTCTGGACGGTGAAGAATGTTACGGGTCGATTGCTGGTAGGGCTGAGATGGTGGCACTACGTCAAGGACGACGGCACCAACGTGTGGATGTTCGAGTCCTCTAAGAACCCAGTAAACGCTGTCGAGGCTGTGATCTTCTGTACGCTCTCTGGCTTTGCTACCCCCCCCCCCACTGGCTGCGTCGATTAACGTGAACTTTTTGTAGGGACGGCGCTTGTGGGCACCGTGCCAGTCTGGGTTCTCCTCGCCATTGTGGCTCTTCTCGGCCTCGAGTTCCAGTATCTCTTCCTCATTGGCGTGGCCGTTGTGCTGAGCATGGCCAACATCATCGGCTACGGCAAGTGCATGAAGGACAAGAAGCAGAAGATCAAGTCCATCGCCACCTCTATGGCTGCCGACTACGTCGTCAATAACACTTTCAACTAAGTGTTATCAAACGAGAGATGCCAAGGTAATCGATCTCTCTGTTCCTCTTCCCTTCCATTTCATACATTTGAGAAATGTAAATAAATAAATTTAAAAAAAGGATTAAACAATCACCAGCCTCGAGGCTGCCAATCGTGATAAGATAGAAAGGACGAGGGCCGGGAGTCTATGACGACTTGCCGTTGTCTCCCACCCTGGTCCTCTTGCTCCTCCGCTCGCCTCTTCCTGGCGAGACCTCGCGCTCTTCCTTCTCTCCTCCCGCGCTCTTCCTCTTCCTCTTACCATCGCCCGCCGCAGGCGATCGTCCGCTCGTCTTCTTGTTGTTGCTCGCCTTCTCGCCGTCCTCTTCTTCCTCCTCCTCCTCTTCATCTTCTTCTTCCTCCTCTTCTTCTTTCTCCTTCTTACCCTTCTTCTGCGCCTTCCTCTTCTTCGTCATCTTGTTGTTGTTGCCTCTGCTCTTGCCTCTGCCCCTCTTCACCTCCTCCTCTTCTTCCTCTTCTTCATCTACTTCCTCCTCCTCCGATTCGCTGTCGGCCGGCTTGCTGGGCACCTTCACGCCCCTCTTGCGGCACGGCGGGCACTGATAGGGCGACGCCGCCCCCGCAAAGTTGCCATCGCACCCCGCGTGCACCTACAAACCCCCCCCCCAACCCACGACACACGCTTAGCCATGACGAGGACGGTGATGATGGCGGTGATGGTGATTGGGCGACGCGCGAGAGGCCACCGCGACGACGACAGCGAGGACGTACGTAGCGGCGGCAGCTGACGCAGGAGCGGAGGAGGGCGGGATCGCGCGTGTCCTTCTCCCGGTAGACGAGCGAGCAGACCGGGCAGAACTTGTTGTGCTTGAACCGCTTGTAGCACATCTCGCACATCGTGTACCTGCGCTCACCATCAATCATCATCAACCATCATCGCACACGAGCAAGCTAGGGCGGGGAAAGGAGAAGAGGGGGGGGGGTAATACCCGCGATGCCATCGGCAGCTCTTGGCCTTGCCCGCGGTCTTGCCGCCGCACGACTTGCACTCGACGCACTCGCGGCAGAACCACCCGCCCATGGGCGGTCGCTTGAGGGGCGGCGACAGACAGAACGTGTGGAAGCCCCGGTCGCACGCGTCGCAGAACAGCAGCTGGACACCGCGCACATCAGCATCGCACACGCATACATGACACACACACACACACACACACACACACACACACACACACACACACACACACACAACTCACCTTTTCTTCGTCGCCGGTGTCCTTGCAGGTCTCGCACTTCTTGCAGTGCATGCAGCGCCAGCCAAAGGACATCATCTTGGGGATGTTCTCCTTCTTGAGCTCGAGGCAGTCCGGGTGGTACTGGTCCTTGCACTCGGTGCACCGTATCAGCGCGCCGCCCTCGGCCGACTCCTCCTTCAGGCACATGCGGCAGTGCGGGCCCTTGGGCCGCGCCCGCTTGCCCCGCGGCTTCCTGCCCGAGCTCGCATCGTCTGCTTGCCCCATCGCCACGTCAGCGTCGCACACACACACACACACACACACACACACACACACACACACACACACACACACACACACAAGTCGACGTACTGGTGGAGACGGAGGAGGAGGAGAGCTGGATGGGGAGGGACAGGGCGGCGGCGGGGTTGGCGGCGGCCGAGGGGGTAGAGGAGGAGGAGGAGGGTCCGGTGATGTAGGCGGCGATGACGGCCGACTGCTGCTCGGGCGAGAGCGGGAGGAGGTACTTGGCCAGCGCCTCCATCTGCTGCATCGTCGGCGTGCGCGCGAGGCTCCACTCCCTAAACAACTGCTCACGCCACGCCACACGAACACGAACGTGTGGGCACGACACACGACAAGGCGAGTAGAGGGAGAGGTCGACGTACGTGAGCAGAGCGGGAGTGGGGGTCCCAGTACCAGGGGCCGCGAAGGTAGCGGTCGCGGAGCACGTTGGCGTTCCAGTCGGCGGCGGCCTTGACGCCGGCCTCCCAGGCCGGACCGCTCAGCCGCGCGCGTGCGCGTCGCCGCTTGCGGCGCACGAGCTCGCGGACGTGCTTGACCTGCTCCTCCTCCTCCTCGTCTTCATCGGCTGCCTCCTCCTTGGTCGCGTCTTTGGCGGCCTCGCCCCCCGCTCCATTTTCGTCGAGATTCGTCGAATGAATGTCGCCCCCGTCCACCACTTGACCTCCATCCGTTGATCCATCTTCCATCTTGTCGATCACAACGCCATTCGATGAAGGCAATGACTGCGGCGCGTCCATAGCAAACAGTAAAAAAGAATTAAATAACAGCCTTTCAGCTGGCAACGCTACGATCTAGCAACTCTGTCGCGTCGTGACTGTCCTTGTTCGAAGCTGGCTTGTAAGACAGATGAAGATCAATTTTAGGTTGGTAAAAGAAAAGGGAAGACAACAACAATAAAACACAGAGAAAAGATGGAGCAACAAGATGACCACCACGGCTCCGAGGTGCTTAGGACAAGCGCGTGGGTGGCCGGCCGAGCGAAGGACGTAACGATCTCGGAGGCCGGCGTTCGCAGCGCTGCCATCTCCGTACGCTCCTCCCCATCGATTTCATTTCATTTCATTTTTTTTTTTTTGCCAACCTTAAATCGTTATCCCTACTCTGCTCTCCCCGCCACTTGGGCACAGTTGAACGAAGCGAGAGCAAAGGGCGCCTTCTCGCTCGACCAATGGAAGCAGCCCGAACTCAACCCCAAGGAGGAGAACGCCCAGACCGTGGCCTGGTATCTCCACCCGACCCGCCCATTCGAGCACGCGAGCAACGCCTGGCCAGCGATGACTCGACTCCGTTTGCTCACTGACGTCCCGCCCGACACACGCGCGGGTGGCGCGTTTGGTGGCCATGTGCACGTCGTGCAGGATCTTCGTCGTGGACACGCTCAACTTTGCCTTCTGGTCCGACAGCGACGTGCTCTTCACGGTGGACTACAACGGCAAGCTGTACAACGGATACTGGTCACTCTGCGCTGCCATCAACCGCGCCCTCGACGTACGTCGCTCGCCGCTCCGACCCGTCGCAGTGTGGGCTCCATCTCACGTGTGTGCTTTTTCAGGAGGGGATTCCCATCACAGACGCACGCTACATTGCCAGCATCACACCGGAGCAGCTACAGCACACCTTCAGGTTTATAATATTATAGTATTTATCATTTAAAATATAGAATTATTTTTTGTAATTATTGTTATTTTATCATATGAAAACCAAAGTAGTGGTGGTGATGGCTTGTACTCACAAGTTGCGCTGGCCAGGTCAGCGACGACCGAACAGATCCCGCTGTTCGAGAAGCGACTCCAAGTCCTGCGAGAAGCGGGCAGTGTCCTGCTCGACCGATTCGGTAAACCAGCTCCTCCCGTCGCGGCGGTTCGCGCTAGTGTGTTGCATGTTGCGAGCCAACCCCTCCGCCTGCTCACGGCGAAACGTGTGTGTGTGTGTGTGTGTGTGTGTGTGTGTGTGTGTGTGTGTGTGTGTGTGTGTGTGTGTGTGTGTGTGTGTGTGTGTGTTTTAAGATGGCAGCTTCGTGAACGCTATCGCGGAAGCCGGCCAGAGCGCACAGAAGCTGCTGAACCTCGTCGTCTCCAATTTTTCATCGTACAACGACCACGCCACCTACGACGGCCAGAGCGGTACCGCGTCCCTCAGCCCATAACGACTGGCCTGTCCCCCAGCCGGTTCTTACGTGCCGACACACGAACACAATACATGCACACACATGGCCACGCCTTGTGCAGTGAAGCTGTACAAGCGTGCTCAGATATTGGTGGCCGACTTGTGGGCCGCGTTTCGCGGGCAGAGCTACGGCGCGTTCGCCGACATCGACTCGATAACCATGTTCGCCGACTACCGCGTTCCTCAGGTCGCCCTCCCCGCCCAAAACCACCACCCCAACCGCGCCGCAGTGAGCTGACCGAGTGGCGGCGTGCGGCCGTGCGCTGCAGGGTCTGGTGCACCTGGGCGTGTTGCAGTACTCGGAGGCGTTGCTGCAGCGACTGCGCGAGGAGCCGCACCTGCCCTCTGGCGACCGTCTCGAAGTGGAGATCCGAGCAGCCTCCATCTGGGGCGTCGAGGTACATGACCCGACCCACAGTCGCTCCCTTTCCCTCGCTCCCTCAAGCCAGCCGTTGACGCTCGTGCGCACGTACATTTACAACACAAGCTGGTGCGTCGAGAGATGGCCAAGTTGTCGAAGGAGGAGGAGGGCGGGCCACCGCTCAACGCGATCGTCATCGATTTCTACTTATGGACGTTCGCCAAGGAGCACGGCCAGGCCATGAAGCACATCCCAATCCACAAGACCAGGTCCGTGTTTTACTGAGTCGGGCCAATCGACCACTTCATAAACGAACAGTTCGCCAGAAAGGCTATTGCTTGAGAGCACTGTTATCGTTTTAATTATTTTTATTTGTTAAAAAAATATTTGTTAAAAAGTGTGGACCAGAGCAGCAAGCCGGTTACAGGACCTCTTTCTCCCGCTCTTCTTCATCTTCAAGCAGCCACTTGCCCAACATCTTGGCGAGCGTCGACCGGTTCAGCGGCTGGGTCCACGTTACAGAGAGCCATGCACACCGGTCAGTCCGTTTTCCCCAAGGAAGCCAACAACACCGTAGTAGGAGGGGGTCTACCTTGGAGAGGAAGTCGTCCATGCCCTGACGGAAGCACTTTTGCTGATACTCGGCCGTTGCCGACGCCGTGAGGGCCAGGATAGGAATGTGCGGCTGCGTGGCGTCGCCCTCCTTCGATCGGCCCGAGGCCGCCGACTGTTCGCCAATCTGGCGCTCCAGCTTGCGTATCCTCGCTGTCGCCTTGAACCCATCCATCACTGCACCGAGCCTGCGCGTGAGCGACACTGGCCTGCGCGTGTGTGTTTGCGCGCGCGAATTTGGGCGGTGTACCTGGCATCTGACAGTCCATAAGGATGAGGTCGATGTGCTCGTCCCGCCTTTCGCCGTCCTTCGCTGTTTCGTCGCTTTCGTTCTTTTCCCCCGCGGCTCCCTCGCCTCTCTTGCCGGCGGCGTCGATATCGCGGTCCGGCCCGTCCGCGTGCTCTCTGCTGCGAACGTCGTAGTGGCGCTCCATGGCGTTGACCGCCTCGAGGCCGTTGGCCGCCACGATGGCCTCGCAGCCGAGCGAGCTGAGCATGCGCACGCCCACCTTTTGGTTGACTGGATTGTCCTCCACCAGCAGCACGCGCTTGCCCGCGAGGGCGCTCGCCTCCTTCGCCAATGGCGATCCCATGCCGCCGTTCGTCTTCGCTTTCGCCTTCGCTTTTTCGCTCTTCATCTTTTCGCTCTTGGCCTTCTCCTCATCCTCCTCCTTCTTTGCCATCGGCGTGCTTGCTGACGTCACTGCCTCACTCTCGGCGCGTTGGTGCTGCTGCTGCTGTTCGGCGGCCGAGTCTCGCTCAAATTCCTGACGCGTCTCGGCGCCGCTCCGCCCGATGGCCTCGTGTTGCTGGGACAGCGCGACGGACGAGTCGCGGCTCCGGCGAAGCGTGCCGCCGAGCGCGGGCGTGGCGCCAAAGTGGTTTCTGAGCGAGGCCAGCGGGAGTCGCAGCGTGAGAACGAAGGTGGAGCCCTGCCCCACCCGGCTCTGGCACTCGATCTTGCCCCCCATGGCCTCGGCGAGCCGCTTGCTGATGGCCAGCCCGAGGCCGCTCCCGCCGTACTCGCGCCTCAGCGATGTGTCCCCCTGCGAAAACCCCTGTTACGCCCCCCGCGTGAGTGATGCTCTGTGTGTCGACAAAAATAGCAGGCCGTACGTGGAAGATCTGCTTCATGCACTCCTCGGTCATGCCAATCCCTGTATGCCACACATAGCAGTCAGTCGCGGCAGCGCACACACGGCGAGAAAGGCGAGGCGAGCGTGTGCCTGTGTCGGAGATTCGAATGACGATGAACTCCACGGCGGCGGCGTCCTCGTGGGCCTCCAGACGCACGGTGCCGTCGTGCGCGGTGAACTTGAAGGCGTTGCTGAGCAGGTTGTAGATTACCTGCCGCGTGCGGCGCGGGTCGCCCACGCGCAGCGGGTTGGCGATCTTGATGTGTTTCTCGAAGTGGAGCTGCTTGGTGTTACGCGACGAGGCCATCACCATCTGACACACCTGTGTGTGTGTGTGTGTGTGTGTGTGTGTGTGTGTGTGTGTGTGTGTGTGTGTGGCCAGGCAGCGTCAGATATCGCCAACACCATTCACTGACCACCATCACCACTCTGACCTGTTCGATCTGCTCGGTGATGTCAAAGGTGAGCCGCTCGAGGCGTATCTGGTCGGTGTCGAGCGTCTGGAAGTCGAGGATGTCGTTGATGACCGTGCACAGGTGGTCGCTGCAGTCCGAGATGAGGGTCACCGCCTCGCGCAGCTTGTGGCTTCGGCGCACCTTGGTCGTGTGCACCATGTCCTCGACAGTCGACAGAATTCCATGCATGGGCGTTCGAAGCTCTGCACACATGGAATCGTGTCGCGCGCGTGTGTGCGTGTCTATTGTTAGCGTTTTGGTGACCACGCGCGAGGGCCCCGACACGCGCGGTAATTACCGTGGCTCACGTTGGCGAGGAAGCGCTCTTTGACTTTGATGGCGTGCTTGAGGCTCTTGTTGGCGCGCCTGGCCTGGTCGAGCGCGGTCTCCATCCGGTCGAGCGCGAAGGCGCGCACGTACTCGTAGCCGGCGCACGACAGGCCCACGTAGGTGAGGAACGCCAGGTTGACGACGATGTTGCTGTGAGTGTGGGATATTGGAGAGGAGAGAGAGAGAGTGAGCACGCAACGATCGTTTGGTGGGCGGGAGGAGGGCGGTAGGCCGCTCTGATGGGCGTGGGCGGCGTACGCGGGGGCGTCGATGACGAGCGGGGGAGCGGGCGTGGCCTGGCGGGCGTAGAAGAGGAGGACCTGGAGGACGAACGAGAAGCACAGCGAGAGAACGCCGGGAGTAGCGCCCAGGCCAAAGAACACTTGCAGCGGCACGACCAGGAACCTGCCCATTTTCTCGTTAATTAGATTGATATTTAATAATTATTAATTGTAGATTGATGAAATAACTTTTTGAAAAGAAGGAGGCCATACCACTTTTCGGTGCCAATGTGTGGGCGGTAGACGCCAAAGTAGAAGGCGTGAGCGTAGATGTAGGAGACCCAGAGGGCCATGACACGCCCCAGCGGTGCCTGCTTGGTTAACATGACCAGCAGTATCGCGGCGACGATCGAGTTGATCACCAGCATGGAAAAGTGCCGCAGATGGTGAATTCGGAGAAGATTGGAGAGATGGTAGTTTTCCGCCTGGAGCGTGTGGTAGTGATGATGGGTTGGGAGAAGGTGGACGTGTTCGGATTCCTCCACGTTGCCCACCCAGGCGACGTCGGCTACTTCAGCATCTCGGCCGAACAAGGCCTCCGTCACCAGCCAACTCAATCCGCACAATAAGAAGTGGAGGAGAACCACGGCGAAGAGGGTGCGCCGACGCTCCTCCTGTGCGTTGCAGTGCCGGCCATCGGCTATCCATCGCCCGACCCGCAGGACAGCCTCCATGATCTGAAGGCTTCGCTTCGCCCTCGGGCCGCCTAAGAATGAAGGCCGGGATATTGTGTCGATGATGGATGAATCGCAGGAGGGACCACAATCAAGGTCTTGCAAGACCTTGAGTTGCCCGAGACGCGCTGGAAGAAGTGTGTACGAACGTAAGAGCGTGCCGGTGGGTAGCGCGCTCTCCACGACTAGAGCACGAGAAAGAGCGAATGGGCCGCTTTCCCTGTTATTCCTGTGCCGTCCGTTGTTGTCTCGTCGAGTTCAACCCACGCTTGAGAATGGTGATGCGTTCTCCAGAACCCCACCCCCCACAATCCGGATGTTGACGGCCTGGCCCAGCAGGGGCGCCGACATTCTGCGGGAAGGCAGCAGGGACCTCACGGGCTCGTCGCGCTATGGAAGTTTTACCAGCGCCCCGGGCCCCATCCTTGGCGGGGGATCTGATCAGGCTGCGCGTGTGTCACGCTACGTCACGTTCCCGCCACTTGCGGAGGGTGTCAGCCAGCGTGGCTTTGCTGAGCGGCTTGGTGCACGGGCGGAACATAGTGGAGGAGCAGGTCAGATCTGCTGTGCGTAGGCGAAAGGCGTGAGTGGTTACGCTTACCTTTGAGAGGAAGCCGTCCATGCCGTGGGCAAAACACTTGTGCTGGTAGTCAGGAGTCGCCGATGCCGTCAGAGCCACGATTGGCACATGCGTCGGCCAACTGAGATCTCGAGCCGACCCAGCGAGTACCTCGGTCCCCGCTGCCGTGCGCAGGTCGGCCTCCAGCTGGCGGATCTCTTCTGTCGCAGTGAAGCCATCCATGACTGTGTGTGCCCACGGCCACGTGGGGCGTGGCGTCAGCCAGCTTTTGGGGGTGGCGGTCGCGAGGAGGGCACGAGGGGAGCCACGCACTTGGCATCTGGCAGTCCATAAGTACGATGTCGACATGGTCGCCCGGGGCTTGGCTGTCGTAGTGTCGCTTGATGGCGGCCAGCGCTTCCGCGCCGTTGACGGCTACTATCGGTTGACACCCCAGGGCGCGCAACATGCGCACGCCCACCTTCTGGTTGACGATGTTGTCCTCGGCCAGCAGCACACGCATGCCACTCAGGGAGTTCTCGTTCTTCGCCTCCCCGCCGATCTGGGTGTTGGTGCTTGGGTCATTTACCACGGCCAACTCGCCAGAGGTCGGGGCCAGGTGCGGCGATTGGGGGCTGGCCCGCGCTGCCGACCCCTCGAGCGGCCACTCGACCAGCGGCTCACTCCTTGCGTGCACCGTATCATCAGCTGCTCCCGACAGGTGCGCTCGAGGCAGTCGCAGTGACGCGGTGAAGGTGGAGCCGTGGCCCAGCCTGCTGGAGCACTCGATGTCCCCATGCATGGCCAACGCGAGCCGCCGGCTGATGGCCAAGCCCAGGCCATTGCCTCCGTAGGTGCGTCGCAGCGAGGCATCGCCCTGGGAGAATCCCTGTAAGCGCACACCAACCGAAAGAAGAGTGAGTAGGCCAGTTCCCCGAAAGGCAGATGGATCGCGGAAGTACCGTGAAGAGGTTGGGAATCATGGACTCGGCTATGCCGATGCCAGTGTCGGATACCTCAATGACGACCATGTCGTCGTCATCTTCGCTCTGGGCAGAGGTGCTCTTGTCGCTCGTGCGCAGGTCGTGGTTGGCCCCGTCGTGGACGCTCACCCGTACCGCACCGTCTTCCGGCGTGAACTTGATGGCATTGGCTATGAGGTTGTACAGCACCTGCCGCAGACGTCGGGCGTCCCCCATCCTTTTGTCGAGGGCCACCTTGATGTCCCTCTCAAATAGGAGTTTCTTTTCCTTGGCTTGAGGGGCCAGCACGTTGCAGACCTGCTTTGCGCATCGCGTGGAGACGGTCCTCAGAGGTGGGTGAGCGCACTACAGGTCTTCGTAGTCATGGTGGCTTACCTGCAGCACTTCGTCGGTGAGGGAGAGAGTGGAGAGGTTGATGATGGGCTGGTCCCGCATGAGCATCTCGAAGTCGAGGATGTCGGTGATTAACGAGTAGAGGTGGTCAGCGCAGTCGGATATGATGCCGATGGTCTCGCGCAGCTTCGCATTACCGACCACATGAGCGTCCTCGCTTAGCTCGTGGATCATCGCCAGGATGCCATGAAGAGGAGTCCTCAGCTCTGCATCAGGCTACGTCAGGAACAAAGGCAAAGGTGAAGTCGGCTGGGAGAGGTGCTCACCGTGGCTGGTGTTGGCTAGGAAGCATTCCTTGGCCTTGTCCGCCTCGCGCAGCCGAGCGTTGATGCAGTCCTTTTCGTGCAAGGCCTGGAGTAGGGCGCCTTCGGCGTGCGCGCGAGCAAACTCGTAGCCAACGCAGCTGAGCCCAACGTAGGTGGCGAAGCACAAGTTGGCCCACAGGCGCCTGTAGGCGATCGGTGGATAGGTGTGGGCCATGCGAGACGCGCAAGCAAGCGAGGTCACACGTAGGAAGAAGTGTGCGAACTTACCCTTCAGCTTCAAAGAAGAGGTCGTTGGCGAAGGGCTCGCAGGACATAAGCTCCATCATGCGCTTGAGGTTGGAGTGCAGCAGCACGTGCAGCACGATGCTGATCGAGAGCACAAACGACCCGGCACGACTACCCAGCACGAAGAACACTTGCATGGGAATGATCAGCAACCTGGTTCAAAGGCAGCGCGTGGTAGTGGTTTCGTAAGTGTGTCATCGCGAGTGGATAAGTTATGACAAGTCACAAAAGAACAGGGAACGAGGAAGTAAAGCACGAAGAGCGTATCACCATTTGTCAAGGCCGAGGATGGGCCGGCACACGCACGCCCACCAGGCGGTGGTGAAGACGAAGGTGGCCCATAGAGAGAGTATGACCGTCGAGGTAAAGCCACGCCGCAGCATCAGCAGGAGACCGCCCGAGGCGACAACGTTGATGATAACGATGGGTAGGTCGTTGAGGCGCCCCAGGGGCTGGGCCAGGAGTATCCACACCCAGTTGAGAGCGAAGAAATATAGCAAAATGGCCACCAGCAGCAGTAGACGGCCCTCCGCCATGGCATCTCTGGCGCTCGATGGGCTCTTGCCCGTGTGTGGTAGAAAGACTGCCAGACATCGCAACAACAACCCTTGCCAGTCCATCTTACTGCTGGGACTCTCTGTCAGCAACAGGCAGCCTGCGTCCAGAACAGGCCAGGTCTGCCATAGCAACGATCAAGCTGAGTTTCTTTTCCTTTTCTTTTGGAGTTTCGAGGATTGCGCGACAGCATTCCTGCGTGCGTGTCTATTTCCTGATCGAGGGTGCAAGGCAAGGCACCAGAGGAGGCCATCAATGGACCATGCCGGGTGTGGTCATGCACGTCGGCGCTGTACTACCGCAGGAACTTTAGAATTCGGGGTACAGGATGGAGGTTCGCCCGAAGCGACTCGCCAAGGCAGCAGTGGTGCTTCTTTGTTTGGTCGTGCTGAGTGTCGTGGTTCAGCACGCCCGGGCGAACCAGGTGCGCATCTTGCCGACGAGTATGCTTTCCTGTGAATACTCTAATAAGTGTACTTTCCTCCCATAGTGCTTCATGCAGCCCGATGGCACGATGCCTGTGGCTGGGTCCTGCACTGGCCCTGAGCAGCGAGTGGCCGTGAAGCGCGACAACATCGAGCGCGTGAACTACAACTGCAGTTTGGACCGCGTTCCTTACTACCCTGACGGCAACGCGTCGGCCCCTGTGCTCGTGCTTCTTTCCTATCTTGACCCGTCCGTGCTTGCTTTTGGCTTGTGAGTGCTGAGCGCAGTGCCTCTTTGCTAGTGCGGCGAGTGTGTGCCGGGCACGGCTGGAGTTGACGACTCCCGACGGCTGTGCGGCGTGAATGAGTACTGTACCGACGACGCCACCTGCATATCAGCTCGACTTTCCCCATTCTTTTCTCAGGCGTGTCCCTATGAGGGAGGTAAGCCGTGCCTTTGGTTCTTGTGGATCGCTGAAACAGGAGAACTGACTGCTTTGACTTCAGGATCCATGTGCGGGCCAGGGCTCTCGTGCATCCAGCATGTGTGCGTCATCTGTGAGGAAGGAGTCTACGATCCTTCAGACGGCAAGATGTGCTACAATGGTCAGTGGTAAGGATAGCAATGACGGCACACCACGATGCTCCGGGGTTGCTCACCACCACTCCGCTCTCTCGCACAGGACCTATTCGGAGTGGGAAACAGTGAGCAGCAACCCAGAGTCCGTCTTCTTATTGGTGATCATGATTCTGTTCTTCGTTTCGATCATCCGGCCCCTGCTGGGTATACGCAGCTCGCTAACATCATAGGCTGGGCGCCCACGTGCCCTTGCTGATCAATGTTTCCGTGCAGTGCGGAAGGGAGCGTGGAAGAAGGGCTACCTTTTCAAGTGGCTGCGCAAGAATAGGAAAGCCAAGAAGCTGGGCAAGTGGTTCGACAACCAAACGGAGAAGACGCTGAACAAGCTCTTCAATCGCACCGAACGAGAGGATACCCGACGTAGGAGAAGCAGCAGCATTCCGCTGCCTCCACGTGTCGTCGTGCAGCGCTCTACTCCCGGGTACGAGGTCGTCTTGGCTTCGTTCTTCGTGGCGACCTTGGCACGCTTACGCCTTGCTCCTTCTCTTCCTCATAGGGCGGAGGCGACTGAGAGCTCTGTGGACGATGAGGTAACAGACGCGACCAAGGCAGAAGAGGGCGACGAGGAAGGAGGAACCGAGATGGTGGAAATGACCGGAGACACAGATACCGAAAAGAACGAAGCCAGCGAAGAGGAGCTAGAGGAAGTGGTGGAAGAGCACAACCAACAACAGGGCGGGACAGAGGGGAAGGAGCCCAAACCACGACAGGGCATCGCCAGAGGGCCGGGCAAGGTCATCCCCACACTGAACCGACCGCGCCAATTCGGCTTCCACACCACAAAGACGGACTGGGAAGCCCAAGAGAAAGCGACCGGCAACCGCCACGCTGGAATGCGTACTACAGACTGTAATTAGATTGTTGTGAATCAAAAGAACCGGGTGTGAAGACATGATTTGATTTGTTTTTATATTTTGCACCTCCCTAGGAGCAGGGCAGTGGGGAACCTAGTTGCGTTGAGTCGCGAGCACAGTTTAGATTTCCTCCTCACCCTCCTCACCGCCGTCACCGGCAGCCTCCTTCTCAGCCTTAGCCTTGACCCTCTTCCTCTTGTTACGGCCAGGACGGCCGCCGCCGAAGGGCGAGTTGATGGCGAAGTCGACGTGCTTCTGGCTGTCAGTGCGGACGATGAACGAGGGCACGTTCACGATCTGCTTGCCGACGCGGATGTGACGCTGGCGGATGAGCACACGGGCGTGGTGGATGGACTTGGCCAGACCGATCTTGAACACCTGAGTCTGGAGGCGACGCTCAAGGAAATCGTTGATCTTGAGGGCCAGCACGTAATCGAGCTTGTTCTTGCTCTCCTCCATGACGCCCATGCGGTGGAGGCGACGGAGCATGGCGGAACCCTCGAAGATGCGCTTGGGGTGCTTCTCGGGGAGGGTGAGCAGCTTACGGGCGTTCTTCCTCACCTTCGAGAGGGCGTAGTGGACACGCCACACCTCCCTCTTGTTCTTGAGGCCGAACTCGCCGATGAGCTTAAGCTCATGATCGAGACGCTCCTTCTCGAAGGGGCGACGAGGAGTCTTAACAGTCTTACCGTCTGCAGGGTGACACCACAACGGGATTAGAATTGAAGCGGTACGCAATTAGCGCACAGAAGCCTTCATGACTGCAGCTGCAACTGCAAGAAGAGGACTAACAACACAGAGGACCACGGCAAAGAGGAGCTGGCAAGGCCTTGATCTACGTACAGTTTCTGATCGACATGACCGTCCAACAGTGGTTCCCTGGCCGAGGATGGACGATACACCAGAAGAGAGAGGGAGGAAAAGAAAGAAGAAAGAAAAATCTGGCCAGCGTGCAATGGCCCTTCCACTTCGGACCTTTCTGTTTTTGATTACGAGTGGTCGGCCTCTTTAGCAATCAAACACCGCAAAATAACCGGGCAGCGTAACGGTATGCTCGGCGAGTTCGGTATGAAGGAATTTTTTGAGTCCTGGGTGGACGGCAACAGCGGCCTCGTGGGGTTGGCGTAGAGCTGTGCAGCTTCGTGGTCTTGGCAGCGCGCGTGTGTTGGATT
The DNA here is from genome assembly GCA_027943245.1 of Acanthamoeba sp. SK_2022b. Lineage (NCBI taxonomy): Eukaryota > Discosea > Longamoebia > Acanthamoebidae > Acanthamoeba > Acanthamoeba sp. SK_2022b. The sequence continues at coordinate 27,964 of JANDJZ010000434.1, forward strand.
GGATTGGTGAACACCCACACGAACTCGAAGCAGGGAGAAGTAGGATTCGAATCAAAGGACGCCAGCTGCCTCTGTTTCCATCTCTCTCTTGATTCCAAATGAAGACGTACAAGTTCAAGGTAAGGCGGCGCTTCAGTTCAATTAATGGAATATGGGGCTGGGAATAATGTTTAAACCATCTTCTCGCTTCATCTGTGCAGGGTGAATGGAGGGGCAAGAGTGCCGGGGGTTGTTTGAATCACTCCACCTGGCGATTCAACCCCCAGATCTTCTTGACCGTGAGGAGCAAGATCAACCTCACCATCAAATTGACTCAGGAAGTTGATGACAACTTAAACCACATCGGTTTCTATGTTGCTAAAAGCGACGGTACGCATTCCTCGCCCTCGCCCTCGACCTCCTTCTGGAAGAGCCCCTCACGCGCTCTCGATCTTCCATTCATTATTTTTGTTTTAGGGAGCGGGCGACGACAGCTAAATCTGTCGCGTGATCAGTTGATCGCCAAGGCCCCCTTTGAGGACTGCCAGACTGGTACGTTTTGGACAACCTATTTATTTTTTAACACGCTTGCCTTTCAATCTTGTTCATTTTTTCCTCTTGCCCGCAGTTGCCTTTGATGTCACCCTCGAGGCCTCGCCTGTACAATACATCGTAATTCCCTGCACATTTTTCCCGAAGCATGAATGCAAGGTACCGATCTGCCCGCTGCCCGCCCCTCCATCCCAGCCTGCCGCTGCGCCACGAGCATTTATTTTTTTCATGTTTCCCAATTTCCCGCGCATTGGTTTCCTCTCTCCAGCATCGCGATTTTTTCCATCTCATTCAACTTTTTTCCAACACCGTTGTAACTTGTTTCTTGTCCTGCACTCTCGCTTCATCTCTGCAACAGTTCACAATGACCTTCACCACCGAGGGGGCGGACGCCCTCACCCTGGAGCCCTTGTCCCCAAGCAAAGAATGGAAGCACGCCCTTATTGAGGTACGAGCGATAAAGGTTGCTCGTGGGAGGGGAGTGCGTAGGAGGAGGAGAGGAGGTAAGCAGCCAAGGGCGAGACAAAACCCTGCCCGAGTTGGTAGAGGAATTGCCGAGACGGTTAGTTGAAGGAAAACACAAAACGATGGAAACGATCACCATGGAGGAAAATCATGATGGAAACGAACGATCGGCGTGGTTCCCTATCGCGCTATGGACACGGCCAATGCCGGCCCATGGAAAAGGAAAGACCTCGAGGAACATGGAGTGGAGAGAGAACATGCTCCACACACGCACGGTGGACTGCCAGTGGCACGAGGACGGAGTTATAGCCGAGATATGCTGGCCAATGAACGGAAAGAGCGAACGAGAGGGAGAGATAGAGGGAAGATAGAGAATATAGAGAGTGGTGCACACAGCTCGGAGCTGGGCGAGCGGAGGGAACTGACCGGCCTCCTCCTTCCGTGGTCGTTGGTCATGCGTCAATGTGTGCGTGCAGGGCGACTGGAGCGGCAAGTCGGCGGGTGGCTGCAAAAACCACGCCACGTGCCCCAACAACCCCCAGTTCCTGCTCCAAGTGACCACCCCCACCAACACCCACATGCTGCTCACCCAAACCGAGCGCACCGACTTTGATCACATCGGCTTCTACGTCGCCAAGACCTGTACGCCCCCCCCCCCCCCGACTGGCCGGCGGTAGTCGTTGCTGGTTGTGTTGTGTTGTGTTGTGTTGTGTTGTGTTGTGTTGTGTTGTGTTGTGTTGTGTTGTGTTGTGTTGTGTTGTGTTGTGTTGTGTTGTGCGATTGTGCTCACTGTCATGTCGGTTTTCTCCACCTCAGCATCCGCGTCGGTGAAGATGCCCAAGATCAGCACGAGCGACATCATCGCCAAGTCCGAGTTTGCCAGCACCAGGGAGGGTAAGCCTCCTGTCCGACTCTTCTGCCCGCTCACAACAACGACCTTGCTCTCCCCAGCGTGTCTGCTCACCGTTCTTCGCCTCTCCCTCTCCTCCCCAACAACCCAAACCGCCACCAGCGCACTGGAACGGCGTGTTGAAGCCCGACAGCATGTTCGTGATCATTCCGTGCACGTTCGACCCCAACTGGGAGAGCAAGTTCACACTCACCATCCTCACCGACCAATCCATCAAAATCAAGAAGCTCCAGGAGGTCAAGGACCTCACGCTCGAGGTATCCACGTCGCCTCTCATCGCTTCTTATTTATTTATTTTTATTATTTTAATCATATCTGGTGGCTTCGTTCAACCGGCTGACGCGTCGGTTGCTGTAGGGCGTATGGAAGGGAGAGACGGCGGGCGGCTGCATCAACCACTGGACATGGAGGAACAACCCGCAGTTCATGCTCACGGCGAAGAAGGACCTGACGGCCACGGTCACCCTCAAGCAGGGGGACTCGGATGCCATGCCCTCTGCGGGCTTCTACGTGACCAAGAGCAACGGTACCCTTCGCCCTCCTAAACTTGTAGTTGTTATTTTATTTGTATTTGTTTTACTGCAATCCATTTTTATCGTATTTATTACTTTTTTTCTTCTTTTTTTTTATTGTGTACTGGACTTACTCATTTCATTTATTTCGTTTTTTTATTTTATTTTTTGTGAGCAGGCAAGAAGATTTTGATCATGAAGCCCGAGGACCTGCTCGGCAAGGGCGCCTTCGAGAAGAAGAAGACGATCTCCACCGACATCGAACTCAAGGCCTCGGAGCTGCCCTACGCCATCATCCCGTGCACCTTCTATCCCGACACCGAGAACTCCTTCTCCGTGTCGGTGACGCCCAACACCTCGCCATCCGATGTTCGACTCAGGGCCTGCGCCGACGACTGGAGGAAGGCCGTCGCCAGCGTAAGCTAGCCCCCCTCCTTCTGAGCTCCCCGACACTCCCTCGAATCCTTTGACGCTCACACGCCCTCCGTTCTCCAGGGGCAATGGGTGAAGGGCAAGACTGCTGGCGGCTGCCGAAACTACAAGAGCTGGCTCAGCAACCCCCAGTTCTTCATGCGTCTTCGGGCAAAGAGCGAGGTCGTCATCATCCTCTGCCAGCAGCAGGGCACCGACAACCTCGACAACTCGATCGGGTTCTACATCATACAGACCAAGGGTACATGCCGCTCTTCACTCTCCGCCAGCCCCCCCCCCTCCCCGCAAACCCTTTCATGGGTTGCGTGTGATCGCAGTTGCTCATCGTGGTCCGCCATTTAGATATTGGCGTCGTCAACAACGCGAGGAAGGAGGACATCGTGCAGAAGTCCATCTTCCGCAAAGACGAAGAAGGTACAAAGACGCTGCTTTGCCCCCCCCCCCAAACCCCCTCTGCTGCTGGTCGCGTTCCTGTTCATGTTGTTCTCCCTCGACTCACCGACCCAACACCGCCAATCCAGTCACGATCGAGGCCACGATGGAGGCGGGGAACTACAATATTGTGCCATGCCTGTTCGATGCCAATCTGGAGGGCAACTTCTCTCTGGTTGTCTATGCCTCGTCCGACTTTGAGCTGGTGCGCTAGCTCTCCCCCTCTCCTCCATTCTGCTCGTGCCTGGCCTTCCCTGCGCGCTCACCGCTGCCTCTCCCACCTTTCCCACGTGCTCTCGGTATCGCGCGCCGCAGTCTTCCTTTGACACCAGCAGCACAGTCAAGATGTCGACGCCGGCCGTCGACTCCACCCTGGTGACCGGCGGAGGCTCGGAGATTCAGCACATGCGACACAAGCTGCTTCAGGTGGAGCCCTAGCCCTCCCAAGACAACACAATCGCGCAAGGGGAAAGAGGAGTGCTCCCCTTCTCACCACACACACCACACGCGCAGGAAAAGGAGAAGGAAAAGGAGAAATTCCACTCGTCGGACGAGGTCATCGCGGCCATGCCAGCCGATCTCGAGAGCGCGACCACTCCCAACGGAACCGAGATTCAGGTTCGACGACGGCTTGCCCCAATCAAAGCCCGCCGATCGCCCTTGCTCACGTTTCTCTCTCTCCCCCCCTCTCTTGCGCGCGCAGCCCTCTCCGCGATCACAGGAGGGCGAGAACAACAAGGCCAGCGTAAAGGAAAAGAAGGAAAAGAAAGATAAAAAGAAGTTGAAGAAGACGAAGGAGAAGGGGAAGGGCCTCAAGTCCAGCAAAGCGGGCTCGCCCACGGTCCCGGTGACGCAGGCTCTCTCGTCTTCATCAAACACGGTACGTGCCACCCACACGCTTCGCCTCTCCTTCGCTCTTTGCTCTTTACTCTTCGTTCTTCACTTTTCGTTCTTCACCCCCTGCTCACACTTGCGATCGCACAGGACGTGATACTTCCGGGCGGCGACGAGCGGCAACATTTCCCATGGGAAGTCGATTTCGATGAGATTGAAATTCTTGAAAAAATCGGTCAGGGAGGCTTCGGCGTGGTGTACAAGGTATCGTGTCGCACGCACGCACGCACGCACGCACCCGTGTGCTCGCTCGCTCCACGCGCCTTGCGCCTCGAATGTCGAGCCAGCCGCTGACTCGACGCTGCTGCGCAGGGGCTGTGGCGTGGCACGACTGTGGCCGTGAAAAAGCTGATCCAGGAAGAGATGGACGACAGCTCCTACCAGGAATTCCTCAAGGAGATTGAAACGATGAGGTACCACCACCACCACCACCACCACCCACTCTTTCTCTCGCCGCGTGTTAAAACTTGTTCGACTGACCTCTCTCTGTTCATTTGCTCCAGCAAACTGCGGCACCCACAGATCGTCCTGTTCCTCGGCGCGTGCTTGACGCCGCCCCACATCTGCATCCTGACCGAGTTTTTGGAGCGCGGTAACCTGGCCGAGGTGCTGCGGGACCGCAAGCTGCCCTGGCGCACCAAGGTGTCCATGGCCTGCTACGCCGCCCAGGGCATGAACTACCTCCACCAGTCCAAGCCCAAGGTGGTCCACCGGGACCTCAAGTCTCTCAATCTACTCGTCGACGAAAACTATCACGTCAAGGTTGCCCACTCTCTCCTCCTCCTTTTCTCTCAATCGCATACACGCACACGCACACGCGGGCAAGCAACATGTAAGCTGACTCGAATGAAATCGTGCGCGTGTTCGGATGCGCGTAGGTGGCCGATTTTGGTCTGTCCAAGGTGTCGGTGACGGGCAACACGCTGAACTCGAAGGTGGGTTCGCTCAACTGGTGCGCGCCAGAGATCCTGCTCCAGTCGATGCCCTACACGGACAAGGCCGACGTGTACTCCTTCGGCATGGTGCTGTGGGAGCTGCTCACCCACGAAGCTCCGTTCGCCGGCATGCACCCCCTCCAAATCGTGCGGGCAATCGATCAGGTACAGCACCCCCCCCCCCTTCACATACAACACGACGCAACACGCACGCGCGCACACGCATGATTGCTGAACGTGGGGGGGGGGTGCTGTTGTGGAATGCAGGGCAAGCTGCCCGACATCCCATCCAACTGTCCGTCGGCGGACTACGCTAAGCTGATCGAGGACTGCTGGGAGAAGGACCCCGACTGCAGGCCCGGCTTCGACCACATCCTCGCGCGACTGGAGAAGATCAAGAAGGAGGCCATCGAGGCCGACAAGTCTGGTTGAGCTCGTCGTGAGAGAGAGAGAGAGAGAGAGAGGAGGGCTCTCCCCTCTTCCGGCTCTCTCCCTGCCCCTCGTCTCCATCTATCCCCACGATCCACCTCCCCCCTCCTTCCCCGCTTTCTCGCCCCTCGCTCGGCTGCTGCGCGTCACGCCTTTGCTGTCTGGTCGCCAATGCAAGCTTATTCTCCTCCTTCTGCTACTACTTCGTCCTCCCACATTGCCTTCTTCTTCCACGCATGTATCAAATACGTACGGATGTTCTACCACACCTCCCATCAAACCAACAAATAAACAAATAATTACAATAATAACACTTCTTTCTGCTTTTTGCAAACCGACACATGTCCCAACCTCCTTGCATCTTTTTCATCATCACCACCATCATCATCAGGTGAGCACCATCACGGAAGGTTTTTCCCCTTTGGGTAAATAGCGGCCCTTTGGACTGCGGTATTTGGGCCAAAGGGAAGCTGGCACACACCGAAGCGTTAGTTAGCACCGAACTCGCCGACAAGTCGAGCACCTCTTATGCGCCGAGCAGCCAGCAAGCGTAAACAGCTTCACCACCACCAACTTCATCGAACAGCGCCAACGGCCACTCGGTCATCTTCGCAGCTTTTCTTATCGCACACCAGAGCTGCACACTCTTATTCGCGTCTTGCCACCAGCACAGCAACACCAGCACGAGCATCTTCTTCACCACTCTACAGATTCAACGCACCGGCACTCAAAACAACAGCACTACAATCTAGATCATTCAGCACCGAAATGTCTAGCGCCAAATCTCTCCATGAACTCACCGCTGAGGACAACCAGGGCCACACCTTCGACTTCTCTCAGCTTAAGGGCAAGGTGAGGACCCAGCAATTGATGCATTTTTCGTTTGTAGAGAATGATGCTTCAATCAATTTACACCATCTGCTGATCACTTGCGATTCCACAGGTGGTGCTCATCGTGAACGTTGCCTCCAAGTGTGGCTTCACGCCCCAGTACAAGGAGCTGCAGGCCCTCTACGAAAAGTACAAGGATCAAGGTGCCGTTCTCATCTTAGATACAAAATCAGTGCATCTCCAGCCGACTCATCTTACGACAGGTCTCGAGATTGTGGGCTTCCCGTGCAATCAGTTCGGCAGCCAGGAGCCCGGCTCTGACTCTGAGATCCAGGAGTTCTGCCAGGTCCGTCAACTTGCTCCCTCCCGTTGGTCTCGTTTTGCCTGTCGTGTGCTGTACGCCTGTGGCTCGCGGCTCATGCTCACTCGTGCGCGCTTGTGCCCCCTCCATCACAGCGAAACTACGGCGTCAGCTTCCCGATCATGAAGAAGACGCACGTCAATGGCGACGACACCCACCCCGTGTACGTCTTTCTGAAGAACAGCAAGTCGGGCCTCCTCGGGCTCACCCGCATCAAATGGAACTTTGAGGTGTGCACCTCTCCGCCTTATCGATCCGTGGCGAACAACCACTTAACCACGCGCGCGCACGCACACAGAAATTCCTGGTCGACAAGGAGGGCGTCGTGGAGGAGAGGTACTCGTCGCTCACCAAGCCCGAGTCGCTCGAGTCGACCATCGAGAAGCTGCTCCACAAGTGAGCACGTATTGGAGAGACCGCATCCTCACTGTTGTCCACAGGGGAAGCCCACCAACATAAACAATCAAACAATGTGATTGGCTTAAGAATCCACGATTGGTTGCAATGTAATCGATTGTGAAGGTGTTGGCTCAAGTAACCAGTGATCCACTCGATGTTACCACCAAATGGCCGAACGCACAGATTTTAACCACGATAGCGCCGAGTGTTTGCGGGCAAGCACGAGGCTCAGCTGGCACCAACCGGGATTTTGGGCGTGGTTGTGTCCGCCAATAGAGATTTGTGTTAACGCTGGCTACGCCAATGGGGACGTCAATGTATCTCCCCTATGTTCGATAGATCGGCCCCGCTGTCGCTCTTACCACTTCGCCGATGGGTGGACCGTGAACTACCACCAGAGTATCCAAGCGGTGGAACCTCCTTATAAACGTACAGAAGTCGGGTCCACAGTTCACACTTGTACCTTTACCACCAACCAAGCAACCTGTACCTTTACCAGCCTCACTATCATGAAGACCTTCATCTTCGCCGTTGTGGCGCTTCTTTTCATCGCCAACGCCGCCCAGGCCACTCTGTTCTTCTGCGAGGACAGCGCGTACGACCCCGTCCAGCCTGCCTTCGCCAACAAGGCCGCCTTCAACGCTGAGCGCGCCAAGTTCCTGGAGTTCAAGGACTACTTCGTGCAGATCACCAAGAACGTCGATCTCGGAAACACCACCGTGGAGGCCAGCGTGCTGAACCAGCTCAACGCCAAGCTTACCCAGAAGGGCTGGGACAACACCGTCTACAGCTTCACTATCACCCGCTCCAACGGCGATATCACCATCGACACCATCCTCGGCGTCAACCCCGACATCGACAACCACGGTGGCCGCTACTCGCTCGGCAAGCCCATGTGGTGCCGTGACTTTGAGACCGTCGTGTTCGACTACACCTACGTCACCCGTACCGGTCTCCAGTACCGTTTCTGGGCCCAGGCTGTCCAGACCTCCGTCCAGAAGCAGTTCTTCTCCTTCAGGTGGAACATCCCCGTCCAGTAAGCCGGCATGTCGGCGTGCCGTCCGCAACTTAATGTAACTGTTGCACACTTGCTCGGCCCATTAAAAACGTTCGACCGATTGGTTATTCTTGTGCTTTTGTTTTTTCTTTCTCCGAGTGGTCCGGTGTCCACGGAGAGCATTCAGTGCTCAGTGTCCGGAGCTCACCAAGCTTGTTGCGCACAGGAAGGGAGCGACGTCAGGAAAATGGTTGTATTTCATTAATGACTACAAGTGCGAGAACAAGACAAGAAAGGGTTAGTTGAGGGTGGTGGCTGGCGTTCCTCACTTGAGAGGAACAACTGTAGTGTGGCAGCCAGAATAAGAAAAAATGTGCGATCTGCGAGCGCTGATGAGCTTGAATGCGGTCGATCAGGGCTTGATAGGATCACCACCAAAGATGATCTTCCACTTCTCGCTCAAGTTGGCGCAGTGCGAGAGCGGGGTGAGGCAGGTGAGCTCCCTATGAAGAGCTGACGCACCGGCAGCGGCCGGAGCCTTAGGGCCGTCCCTGTGCTGGTGGGCACGCTGGTGCTTCTGTGAAACACCAAATGGAACGCATCAGTAAACGCGCCCCATTCGTTCTTGAGAGGCAATGGACGAACCATGTGGACCGGCCAGACCTGGTCGTTGGCGTTGAGGAAGGCGTAGCCGCCGGCGGCGCACGACGAGGACGGGCGCTTGCCGAACGGGACGCTGCCGCTCGCGCTGCGGTGGTGCCCCGCGGGGCCGGCCTCGTGGACCGCCCCGTCGTGGCCGAGGAGCATCTCGCGGGCGTGGGCGAGGACCCGCTTGGGCCCGTCGAGCGCGTCGTGCTTGCACTGGAGCCAGATGAAGCCGTAGTTGGGATCGGCGTTGATGCACATCTGCTCGAGCTCGTGGACCTCGGCGGCCGCGGCGTCGGGGCCCTTCTCGATGAGCTCGAGCCTGAGGTATTCCACGAACGAGTCGCCGTACTGCGGGGTGAACTGGATGGCAAACTGCAGGAAGCGACGGGCGTCGGCACGGTTGCCGCGACGCATGGCGATGCGGGCGCCCTCGCACCAGACCTCGCCTGACTTGGGCACCTCCTGGAGGGCCTCCTTGAACACGCGCAGCTGCGCGGCCTCGTCCTTGCGCAGCCAGTGCAGATGGATGAGCACGGCCCACAGCCGTCCGGTCCCTGTGTGGATCTTGAGGGCCTCCTCGGCCTGCTTGATGGCCTGCGCGATGTTGTTGGCCCTGATCTCGAGCAGCACGCTCTCCAGGAACACACGCCACTCGTGCTTGGTCTCCTTGCGCGCCTTGCGGAGAATGAGCCGAGCTGCCTCGGTGTGGCCGGCGTATTCCTCCAGGCGAGAACACTCGAGCAGCACCGCGGCCCTCATCTTGCGCGGGGCGGCGCCCAGCGCGCGCTGCAGGAGCTTGCGGGCGGCCTTGGTGTTGCCCACGCTCAGCTCCGTTCTAGCTCCTGTTTGGGTTTTCCGTGAGCGAACCTCGTCCCGCGGTTCCACTTGTCGTGGAGGGGGACCAATCACGTACCGCCGAGCCAGACCTTCCAGATGAGGTTCTGAGGACACGAGTAGGCGCTGCGCACGTATTCGCGCCTGCAGCGCTGCAGGTTGCCGGCCCTCTCCTCGATCTGTGCATGCTCAAAGTGGATCTTCCACACCAACTCCTGTCATCCACACGCATACGTCAGCGTCTAGGTAGACAGGGCGGGCTAGAGAGCTCAGCGGTGATGACCTTGGGCACGCAGGAGAGGGCGCGCTTGACGGTGTTGCGGAGGGCGGTGAGGTCGCCCGATAGCTGCTCGTAGGCAAGGCGCTCCTGCACGCGCAGCGCCGAGAACCAGAGCGGGCCGTAGCGGGGGTTCTCCTCGAGCCCCTTCTCGACGAGGACGGACGCGCGGCGATGGTGCTCGTGACGCTCCTCCAGGCGGAAGGCCTCGTTGAAGATGGGACCGTACCAGGGAACATGCCTGATCAAGTACTGCGTGGGAGGGTTGCGTGTAGCGTGACGTCAGCATTCCAAAACTGATCGTTGCATTCCACGATGCCACGTCAGCAAGTAGGGTGGCTCAGGTACCTTGAACACCTCGCGAGCGATGTGGAGGTTGCCGGCGCGAGCTTCGAGGAGGCCGCCCTCGAGGACGGTCTTCCAGGTGCGCTCGACTGACTCGGCCTTGAGGCGCGACATCAGAGAACGGGCGCCGGGCAGGTTGCCGATGCGCTCCTCGTGCTTGAGCGCCTTCACCAACAGGCTCTCGCTGTAGGGGCAGTGCGTGAGGCCCTCCAACAGAATGTCCTGTTCATGTCCCACAACAACAACGATGATGATAACGGAGTATGATCAACGACTGCTCCACATACGCCGCGTTTGTGCACAATAGGTAACACGTAAGGACATGGAGCGTACTCGGCACTTGGTGAGGCGACCGCACTCCTCTTCGAGCTTGGCGTATTCGAGCCAGCCCTGGCTGGCCGTGGGCTGGAGCTGCACGACCTTGGCGTACCACTTGCGGGCTTGCGACGCGGCGTTCTCCCGCTTGAGGAAGTCGGCCAGCTCCAGGCACACGCGCCAGTGGAGCGACGCAGGCAGCGCCGACATCTGCTCCACAGCGTAGTCCCGGGCACCCTCGACTCCCGACTCCTGGACCAGGAGAGAGTTACAAAACACCGTCAACGTGTGTCGTGTGGGCACACTATTGGGAGTGAGTACCTTCTCCTTGCGCTTGAACTGGCGGAGGAAGTTCTTGAAGGCGGCCTTGGCCTGCGGGCTCTCGTGCGGGCCGCAGTAGCCATCGCTGTCCGATCCGCTCTGGTCGTACTCCCCGTCGCTGTACGACTCCCTGCGCTCGAAGAATTCCGCACGGGGCGGGGGCTGTGCGGAGGGCTGCTGGGCCTGGGCCTGGGCCTGGGGCTGCGAGTACTGCTGGGGCTGACGGGGCTGGTACTGCTGGGGCTGCTGCGCCGAGTGGGCGCCATAGTGCATCGAGTGTTGTTGGTGGGCCTGCTGAGGCAGCGAGTACTGCTGGTGGCCGTGCTGGTGGTCGGGCGTGGGCAGCAGAGGCGACTCTGCACGGTACAGCGGTACTTGCTGCTGCTGCTGCTGCTGGGCCTGCTGATGATACAGCTGCTGCTGCCTCATCGCTGCTTGGTGCTGTTGCTGTTGCTGCTGATGGAAGTAGTGCTGATGGTGATGGAAGGGCGGCGGGGCCTGAGGAAGTGGCAGAACCGCCGTCGCAGGGGCGCCAAAGCCATACGGGTAGGACGGGTTGGCCGCGGCCATGGACGACTGGAAGAGCGACGACGAGGCTGGAGGCGGCGAGGGCGTGCGGCGATCGCGCAGGGGTTGCGGACCGGTCGAATGGCCGCCGCTGGCGAGCTGGTTGAGAGCCGAAGTGTACTTGGCCGGGGGCACGGGGGCAAAGGGCAGCGAGCCGGCTGTTTGGAGCTGGGAGGTCTGCTGCATGAACTCGTTGAGGAAGGAGAACGAGAAATAGGAGAAGCTGGAGAAGGGCGGCGGTTGGATCGTGCTGTTCTTCTTAAGAAGCGACGAAGGCGGCGCCGAGAACAGCGAGAAATCGTTCTCATCTGCTGTCGAAGATGCCGAGCACGAGACGCCGAGTCCCATCTCTGTCGAAGCAGAAGATGAGGTTGACGAATAGGATTTGGCAGTGGTCGGGTCGGCGGTCATGGGATCGTGCGCGCCGCCGAAGAAGGAGGAGAAGGCGGGACGATTGCTCCCCACCACCTTGCTCGTTCCATTGAGGTTGCCCACCAGCGGGATATTCTCGGCGTCGGCTGTCAGATCGAATCCGTGCCACGCATGCTGGGGCACCGCGAGATGCGTCGCCATCTCTCCTTCACCAGATAAGATCAGAGCAGCGAGTTACGCTGAGCTCTGAGGGACGCCGTGTGGGGTGAAGTGAATGAACGTGCAAAGGGGGTCGAGTGCTGGACCACACCCTGCGTTGCGCGCCACCGCCAACGCTCTCCTCCGCTTTATGGCGCCAACCGCGCAACTGTCACGATCCAACGGTCAATTTTTTGTCGACTGTGTCGCTCCCCTCCAAGGGGCCCCTGGGAGCAAGAACAGGGGCAAGAACAACTTCAAGAAGAAAAGAAGGTGGTTGTATTGACAACGAGAAGACAAAGAAAGGTATGAGAGAGAGAGAGAAGAGGGTTTACAAGTAGAGGCCTTCGGGGACACCCTCGTTCTTGCGGTAGAGGACCTTCTCCTTGGCCTTCTTGAAGTCGTCGTGGGTCACCTTCATGCGGCGCTCGCGGAGCGCGAGGAGACCGGCCTCCGTGCAGATGGCCTTGATGTCGGCGCCCGAGAGGTCGTCCTTGGCGTGGATAAACTCCTCGAGGTTGACGTCCTCGGCCAGGGTCATCTTGCTGGTGTGGATCCTGAAGATCATGCGCTTGGTCTTGATGTCGGGCAGCGGGAACTCGATCTTACGATCGATACGCCCGGGACGGATGAGGGCCGGGTCGAGCGTCTGAATCCTGTTCGTGGCCATGATCACCTACCCCAACACAACATCATGGTGTGAGTGGCTGTGTGTGTGTGTGTGTGTGTGTGTGTGTGTGCTTTAAAGCTATGTGCGCTGATACCTTGACGTCGCCGCGGGAGTCGAAGCCGTCGAGCTGGTTGAGGAGCTCCAGCATAGTACGCTGGATCTCTCGCTCGCCGCCAGAGGTGGCGTCGTATCTCTTGGTGCCGATGGCGTCGATCTCGTCGATGAAGACGATGGAGGGCGAGTGCTCCTCGGCCACCCTGAACAGCTCGCGCACCAGCTTGGGACCGTCGCCGAGGTACTTCTGGATGAGCTCGGAGCCCACCACGCGAAGGAAGGTGGCCGAGGTGGAGTTGGCCACAGCCTTGGCAAGCAACGTCTTGCCCGTGCCGGGCTCGCCGTAGAGGATGACACCCTTGGGCGGGTTGATGCCGATCTCCTCGTAGAGCTCGGGGTGAGTGAGCGGCAGCTCGACGGCCTCCTTGATCTCCTGGATCTGCGACTCCAGACCACCGATGTCGGCGTAGCTCTCAAGAGGGGCCTTGTCGACCTTCATCACGCTCACAAGTGGGTCCACTTCGTCCGACAAGATACCGACGACGGACAGAGCCTGCAAACAAGAAGAACAGAAATCAGTACACTTGAGATGGCCAGCATGATCGAATTGAGACTTGCAATTGAAAATGACAGAACAAGATCGAACGGCAGTGATAAAAGAAGAGAACTCGAGCGTGCAGCACTGAATCTAAGCAGATCTAGATCTGCAGAAGTGCAGAGGGCGCATGATCTACGAACCTTGTTGTGAAGAAGCACAGAGCAACCAGGCTCGAGCAGATCCTTGTCAACGAAGGACATGATGGTAACGTAGTACTCGGGGCCGACTGACGATCCAACGATGGCGTGGTTCTCGTCGATCCTCTCTTCGAGCGTACCCACACCCATGGGCGAACCACGCAATTCATCGACCTTGGTGCGCTCCTCTTGCGCCTTCTCCTCCTGTGGCTTCAACACCTCCTGGTTCTGTACAAATTCTTCCTCCATCAAAAGCCAATCCTTGATGCGCTCGAGCTTCAGCAGGCGCAGGCGACATTTCGTGTGTGGCGTGACTGCAAAAAGATGGCATTGCGTGTTAATTGGTGTGATGACAGTGTCACGAGGGAGCGACGAGTCAGCGTACCAACAGGGATTCTGGTAGCGAGGTCGCCTGCTCCCTTGCGGGCCTTCTTCTTGCTGCCGGCAGGGGGCGTGTAGGGCTCGAAGGGCTTCTTTTCCTTCTTCTCTTCGGGCTTCTTGTCGTCCTTCCTCTGGCCTCCGGGGGCACCACCCTGCGATTGCTGCTGACCCATGATGTGCGCTCTATCGATGTCTCTTTCTCCTTCTTGTTTGCCTCGCTCCAATCTAATCCGTGCTGGGTGCCTTCGCCACAGCCAAGCATGAGCTGGGCGAGTTGAAAAGGGGGAAATTTCCCCACTTGGAAATGCTTCGAAAAACTGAAACGCATTGCCAAACGTTTTCCAAAACACAAGCAAACAGCCAAAAGCGGCGGAAAATCGAAAGGGACATAGGGAGGCAGACCTTCGACTTGGTGGTTATTGATTCTGGCCATCTCTTGAGACGTTGAGAGGCACGCACCTGCTGTGGTCAAGTGCGAGAGAGACGACGCGATAGAGGGAAACGAGAAAAGAGTTGGAGGTGTCGCAACCCCATTGATGGACTGAGAGGAGCAGCCCCTTCGCGACGACTTCCCCAGCCATTTGAACTTGCAATTCCTTCTTCAATTCAAATTTGAACGAACCCCGTGTATGATCTCAAACCGATGTGAAGGATGGAAACGGCGGCTGCGAACGTGAAGCAACAACTACAGTCCTCTGCTGCCGGTGCCGCCCCCATGCTGAAAAAAGGGGCAGCCGGTACGATGACATCTACCGCTACCGTAGCAAGCCTGGCGTCGTACCCGCACGGGGGCGCCTTCCACTCTTATGCCAAGCCTCTCGACGCACCACCAACCAACCTTCAACCTCGCCTCACAGCTGTATTTACCCCCCCCCCCCACTCGCACGAACACATGTTCCTTTCATCATCTTGGTCTATCTTTACTATCGCTTTTAAACTTGCATTCTCTTTTATGAACATCTCACCACGTGAATGAACTATGATCGTTTTCTATTTATTTTATATGATATTTTTTGAAAAGTTAGGTTGGAATTATCTTTGTGCTAATCGTCCCTCCTCCCGAAATCTTGTTATTCATGTCCAGCCGCTTCGTCGATTAACAACCTTCATCAACGACACGTACCGAACATGCAATCCGGGATTTCGCTACTTGTCGAGCCTCAATCCTCGGCGCGTGCTCACCAAACCTGCACAAGGAGTGCACAATCAAAACTACGACAACACCAACTTCGATCTCATACTCTACGTCAACGACATCCTCGGCCTCCAAACCAAGAACCGGTACCCGCCACCTGCCACCTCTTGGCCACTTTCCGCCCACTTCTCCTGAACGCGCGTGCGACGTGCGGGCCATGCGTGCATGTGTCGTATCGTGTTGTGGTGTCGGCGTAGGTATGTCGTGCTCGACCTGCTGGGACAGGGCACCTTCGGTCAAGTGGTCAAGTGCCGCAAGCAGGACACCGGCGAAATAGTCGCCGTCAAGGTGGTCAAGAACCGCCCGGCCTACTTCAACCAGGGCATGTTTGAAGTCCACATCCTTGAAGTGGTAAGCCTTTGCCCCCTCCCCCTCTCAATGCCTCTGCCCCGCTTTGCCTTCTATGCCCACGACGCCTCACCGTGTGCCTTATCGTGTGTCGTGGCGTGCAGCTCAACTCGCGCTACAACGGAGACCAGCACAATATTGTGCAGATGGTGGAGTACTTCATGGATCGGGGCCACCTGTGCCTGGTGTTTGAGCTGCTGAGCGTCAACCTGTTCGAGCTCATCGCGCAGAACCAGTACAAGGGCCTCTCGACCAACCTCATCCGCATTTTCCTGCGGCAGATCCTCAAGGCCCTGGTCGTGCTCGAGGAGTGCGGCATCATCCACTGCGACCTCAAACCGGAGAATATCCTCCTGCGCAAGTACTTGCCCCTTCCCCAATCTCGTTGTGTGTGTGTGTGTGTGTGTGTGTGTGTGTGTGTGTGTGTGTGTGTGTGTGTGTGTGTGTGTGTTGGAGGGCTGACGACTCATCATTGGCTCACCGTTGTCCCTTCACAGCACAACGACGCCGCACATCAAGCTCATCGACTTTGGCAGCGCATGCTACGGACACCAAACGGTGTACACCTACATCCAGTCCCGATTCTATCGCTCGCCCGAAGTCCTGATCGGCCACCCGTACCCCGCCCCACTCCCCTTCGCTTCACGCTCCCCTCGTGCGCGGCGCTGCTGTGCCCTTCACTGATCCATCTCAACTCAACCCAACGCGGCGCAGGTACACGACGTCGATCGACATGTGGTCGCTGGGCTGCATGGCCGCCGAGCTCTTCCTCGGCATTCCGCTCTTTCCCGGACACAACGAATACAATCAGCTGGCGCGAATAGTCGAAATGCAGGGGTACCGCCTCTCTCTCTCGCGCGCACACACTGGAGCTCTGGCGACTCACGTGTGAGTGTGTGTGATGTGTATTTCGATGGTCGCAGGGATATTCCACAACACCTGCTGGAGCGGGGCAAGTTCACGTCCAAGTTCTACAACGCGACACCGACCGACGCCGGGCGGTTCCGCTTTCAGATGAAGTCCAAGGAGCAGTGGTCGGAGGAGAACAACACCAAGCCGCGTCCCACGAAGCGATACTTCC
>JANDJZ010000435.1:0-41170 GCA_027943245.1 Acanthamoeba sp. SK_2022b
AAATTGTGACTCTAACAGTGATAGAGTATGGAGTATTCCACAGTTACCCTATCAGTGATAGAGAGATGAGCGAAAAAAATACTGCGGCGCGTTTAACGCGTGAAACGGTCCTGCGCGGGGCGCTGGCGTTACTGGATGACATCGGCATCGATGCCCTGAGCACCCGCCGCCTGGCGCAGCATCTGGGCGTGCAATCCCCCACGCTCTATTGGCACTTCAAAAACAAGGCCGAGCTGCTGAAGGCGATGGCGGAAACCATCATGTTGGACCACCGCGAAGAGGTGCCCGCCGACATGCCCTGGCAGGCCTGGGTGACCGCCAATGCGATCAATTTCCGCCGCGCGTTGCTGGCTTACCGCGACGGGGCGCGCCTGCACGCCGGCACCCGGCCGCAGGAACCGCAATTCGCCATCATCGAGGCCAAGGTGGCGCTGCTGTGCCGGGCGGGCTTTACGCCGGAACACGCCGTTAATCTGCTGTTCGCCGTCGGGCGTTTTGTGGTGGGTTGGGTGCTGGAAGAGCAGCAAATGCAGCCCGATGATGCGCTGAACGAAGCCGATCGCCGGCGCTACCCGCTGCTGTGTGGAGGCTGGGAAAAGCTGCAGGACAAGGGGGCAGACGCGTTGTTCGAAGCCGGCCTCCGGCTGTTGGTTGACGGCGCCGAGGCCGCGTTGACGAACGCCAATAATCACGGCGCGCAATCATAAAACCAGGCTTATCTATAGGAAATTTATAGAAAATACCCACTTTTCGTTAAAGCCATGGCGGCTACATTCCCTTAACATTATCAAGTCTTTTGATGATAATTATTAGCACGCTGCACAATTATTCATCGCAGTGATGTTACGGATTAAATCCGTTTGCTTAAGGGATAGTTTCACCATGGAAATCAATGTTAACGGCCGGGTGGTTCCACTCGGCGATATCTCGCCCGACACCCCGCTGCTGTACGTTTTACGCAACGATCTGCAATTGAACGGCCCCAAATACGGCTGCGGC
This sequence comes from Acanthamoeba sp. SK_2022b, assembly GCA_027943245.1. Taxonomy (NCBI): domain Eukaryota; phylum Discosea; order Longamoebia; family Acanthamoebidae; genus Acanthamoeba; species Acanthamoeba sp. SK_2022b. The sequence goes on from JANDJZ010000435.1 coordinate 1,000, forward strand.
CTGGGGGAGTGCGGCGCCTGCACGGTGCTGATCGACGGCGTCGCCGCACGCTCCTGCTCAATGCCGCTGTCCGCCGTAGGAAAAAAATCCGTCACCACGCTCGAAGGCCTGAGTACACCGGAGGCGCTGCATCCGGTGCAGCAGGGGTTTATCGATGAGCAGGCGGCGCAGTGCGGTTACTGCACCAACGGCATGATTATGACGCTGGTCGCGCTGTTCGAGCGCGAGCCGGAGGCGGACGAACAAACCATCAAGAAAGAGCTGGCCTACAACCTGTGCCGCTGCGGCACGCATATCGAGATCCTGCATGCCGCCGAGCGCGCCCGCGATCTGCTGGCCGCGCGGAGGCAAGCATGAGCCGCCTCGAACTGACCCGCCGCCAACTGCTGCAGGCCGGCGGTGTGGTAATGGTCAGCAGCCTGCTGCCCGTGCCGTTTAACGCCTTCGCCGCCGAGGCGGTTGCATCGCCCGCCGAGCTGCCGCTGGATCGGGTGGACAGCTTTATCAGCCTCACCGCCGACGGCCGGGTGACGGCGTTCAATGGCCACGTCGATCTGGGCACCGGCATTCGCACCGCGCTGGCGCAGATCGTCGCCGATGAAATTTGCGTGCCGTTCGAGCAAGTCACGATGATCCTTGGCGATACGCAACGCACGCCGGATCAGGGGCCGACCATCGCCAGCGCCACCCTTCAGGTGACGTCGGTGCCGCTGCGACAGGCGGCGGCGCAGGTGCGGCACCTGCTGACGGCGCTGGCGGCCAAAGCCTTCGAACTGCCGGCCGAACAGCTGACGGCGGCGGCGGGGCAGGTATTTGTGACCGGGAACCCAGGGCGATCGCTGAGCTATGCGCAGCTGGCGAGTGGGCAAAATCTGCACGTGATGCTGGATAAAAACGTGCAGCTGAACAGTGAACGGCAGAACCAGTATGTGGGCCGCGCCGTGCCCCGGATCGATATTCCGGCCAAGGTCAGCGGTGGGCTGACCTACGTACACGACCTGCGCTTGCCCGGCATGCTGCATGGCCGCGTGGTGCGCCCGCCATACGCAGGCGCCGACAGCAGCGCGCCGTTGGGCAGTGGCCTGCTGTCGGTGGATAAAAGCTCGATCGCGCACCTGCCGGGCATCGTGAAACTGGTGGTGATCAACGATTTCATCGGCATCGTGGCCGAGCGCGAGGAGCAGGCAATCGCCGCCATGCGCCAACTGAAAACCACCTGGCAACCCTGGGCCGGATTGCCGGATCTGTCGCCGGAAGCGCTGCCCGCCGCGCTGGAGGCCAATCCGAAAACCGACCGCGTGCTGCGCGACGACGCGGGCACGGACGCCGCGTTGGCATTGCTGCATACCGAAGTGCAGGCCGACTATGTCTGGCCTTACCATCAGCACGCCTCGATCGGCCCTTCCTGCGCGGTGGCGGAGGTCAAAGACGGGCGGGCGCAGGTGTGGTCCGGCACGCAAAACCCACACGATCTGCGCAAAGATATCGCCAGGCTGCTCGAGCTGCCGCCTGGGCAGGTGCACATCACCCGCATGGAGGCTTCCGGCTGCTATGGCCGCAACTGCGCCGACGACGTCTCGGCGGACGCGGCGCTGCTGGCACGGGCCACCGGCCGACCGGTGCGCGTGCAGCTGATGCGCGAACAGGAATCCGGTTGGGAGCCGAAGGGCACCGGCCAGCTGATTCGGGTGCGCGGCGGCCTCGATGCGCAAAACCGGGTGGCGGCCTACGAATTGAAAACCAGCTATCCCTCCAACAATGCCGTGACCTTGCCGCTGGTGTTGACCGGCAAAGTGGCCAACCGGGCCGACGTGCAGCAGATGGGCGATCGCACCGCCATTCCGCAATACGAGTATCCGCACATGCGGGTCGTCTGCCAGGACGCCGCGCCGATCGTGCGGGCTTCGTGGATGCGCGGCGTTTCGGCGCTGCCCAACGTGTTCGCCCATGAGTCCTGGATCGACGAGCTGGCCTGGCGCGCCGGCGAGGATCCGATCGCGTTTCGTTTGCGCTATCTGAACGATCCGCGTGCGGTGGCCTTGATTGAAGCCCTGAAACGGCAGGCGAACTGGCAAGACGGCCCGGCGCACCGGGCGCGCGCCGCCGGCGCCGAAGTGGTGAGCGGCCGGGGCTTCGCCTACGCGCGCTATTTCCACAGCAAGTTCCCCGGCTTCGGCGCCGCCTGGGCGGCCTGGGTGTGCGATCTCAGCGTCAACCGCCGCTCCGGGCAGATCACGCTCGATAAAATCTTCGTGGCGCATGACTGCGGCCGCATGATCAACCCGGCCGGGGTACGCCATCAGGTGCACGGCAACATTATCCAGTCCGCCAGCCGGGTGCTGAAAGAGTTTGTGACCTTCAACGAGACGGGGGTGACGTCATTGGACTGGGGCGGCTACCCGATCCTGCGCTTCGACGAACTGCCGCAGATCGATATCCAGCTGATCGACCGCCCGGAGGAAGCGCCGATGGGCGCCGGAGAATCCGCCTCGGTGCCGAGTGCCGCGGCGATCGGCAACGCGCTGTTTGACGCGCTCGGCGTGCGCCTGCGCGAGGTGCCGTTTACGCCGGCGCGGGTGCTCGCCGCGCTGCGCGCTCAGGCCGGCCATTAACCCCCCGTAACGAACAAGGACAGCAAAGATGAGTAAGATGAAAAAAATCGTCGGGTGGGGTGGCTTCACGGCGATCGCCGTTGTGGTGGCCGGCGTTGTCGCCAGCTGGCAACCGGAAATCGCGCCGCTCGCCGCCGATGCGACGCACCGTTTCAGCGAGGCGCAGATCGCGCGCGGCAAAACGCTGGCCGATCTCGGCGATTGCGCGGTGTGCCACACCCGTTCGGGCGGTGAGCGCAACGCCGGCGGGTTGGCGATGGAGATCCCCTTCGGCACCATTTACACCACCAACATCACGCCGGACGTGGAAACCGGCATCGGCAGCTGGAGCTATGCGGCGTTTGAACGCGCCATGCGCCACGGCGTCGATCGCCAGGGCCGCTACCTTTACCCGGCGTTTCCCTATACCGCCTTTACCCGCACGAGTGACGACGATCTGCAGGCGCTGTACGCCTACCTGATGTCGCAGCCACCGATCAACTCCCGGCCGCCGGCCACCGATCTGCACTTTCCGTTCAATATCCGCCAGGGCATCTTCGCCTGGAACCTGCTGTTCCTGACGCCGGGCGCGATGCAGGAAGACCCGGCCCAAAGCGCCGCCTGGAACCGCGGCGCTTATCTGGCCGAAGGGCTGGGGCACTGCAGCGCCTGCCACTCGCCGCGCAACGTGCTGTTCGGCGAGAAAACAGGTAGCGACCACCTGGCCGGCGGCGTGGCGGAAGGCTGGACGGCGCCGGCGTTGACCGGCCGCTCGCCTGCGCCGCTCAATTGGACGCAGCAGGATCTGGTCGATTTTATGCGTACCGGCTACTCGGCCAACCACGGCGTGGCCGCCGGCCCGATGGCACCGGTGATCGAAGAAGGGTTGTCCCGCTTGCCGCAGGCCGATCTGCAGGCGATCGCCGTCTATCTGCGCAGCTATCATCCTGAAACGGCGGCGGGCGCGACGGCGGCCGCGTTGAACGCTCAGGCGGAACGGCAGGTGGAGCCCCTGAGCTCGCAAGGCGCGCGGCTGTTTTCCGGCGCCTGCATGGCTTGCCATGCGCAGGAAAAAGGCGCACAGATGGCAGGAGTACGGCCGTCTCTGGCGCTGAACACCAACCTGTTTGCCGAGGCGCCGGACAACGCCATTCGCGTGGTGCTGGATGGCATACAGCGGCCGGCGAACGCCGAACTGGGCTATATGCCGGGCTTCCGCCATAACCTGGATGACGTGCAGATCGCTATCCTGCTCAACTACCTGCGGCAGCACTACGCCGGTCAGGCGCCGTGGCCCGATCTGGCGGCGCAGGTCGGCCGCCTGCGCGCCGAAACCGCGCAGAAATAGCCGCCGAGGGCTGGACAGGCGCGCCGCGTTGGCGACAATAGGGCCTTTCACATGGACAGAGGCAGTAAAATGAATACGTTAGACGCAATCCGCCAGCGCCGCGCCACCAAGCAGTTCGATACGCAGCACGTGATGACGCTCGAAGAGAAAAAAGCGTTGCTGACTATCGCGCTGCAGGGCGCACCCAGCGCTTTTAACCTGCAGCACTGGCGCCCGCTGCTGATCGAAGATCGCGCTCAGCGCGAGAAAATTCGCGAGGCGGCGTGGGGGCAGGCGCAGGTGACCGACGCATCGATGCTGGTCGTGCTGTGCGGCGATCTGTCGAGCTGGGAGTCACAGGTAAAAAACGTTTGGGCCGAGGCGGCGGAGCCGGTACAGCAGTTCATGATCCCGGCCGTCGATCAGTATTATCGCGGTAAGCCACAGGTGCAGCGCGACGAAGTGATGCGCAGCAGCGGCATCTTCGCCCAGACGCTGATGCTGGCGGCCAAGGCGCAGGGCTACGACTCTTGCCCGATGGACGGGTTTGATTTCGACGCCGTGGGCGAAATCATCAACAAACCGGCGCACTATCAGATCGCGCTGATGGTCGCCATCGGTAAGGCGGCGGGGCAACCTTATCCGCGCATCGGCAAACTGCCGTTCGACGACGTGGTAAAAACCGACCGTTTCTGATCTGAACGGTGAATGACAAAAGGGAAGGCTTGCGCCTTCCCTTATTTTTTTGCGACGCACAGTTCGTTCCAGTAGCTGAAACGGATGCGCCGTTGCAGGCGGTGATGCCACATAGAACACTCCTTCTACCCTACACGGTTTAAATAAATAGCACCGCGCCGGGCGCAAGACGAATGCCTTATTGTGCATAGCTTGCCCGCCGGATGGGATTAGCGGTATTTATTGACGTTGGCCACGGCGGAATCTAAAGACGTTACCTTATATTTCCAATAGGTTATTTTATTGGCCTGCGCTGCGCCCACCGCACCGAAATAGGTTTGCCACGCCGTGGCGCTGGTCAACAAATCGCTAAACATCTGCCCCAGGTCGGTCACGCTCCAGACTGTACGGTAGCCTTTCACCGCAGAAGGCGCCGGCGGCGTATGTTGAACATAGCCGCCAACCGAATACCGGTTCTCGTAGGCCATAAATACGGTGTAAACCCGTCCGTGCGGCGCCGTATGCTGGTACCAGGGGATCACCACAAAATGGTGGACGGGCGGGCCAATCATGAAATGCCAAACGGCGGTTTCCGAGTTCGCCCCAGAGAACCCCAGCGCGATATTGATATTCTTTTGCATGTCACGGTTATTTTCGATCGTGGTTCCGGCCCCGCTATCGTCCTGCGTTTTGCCATAAACGGCCCGGCTCATTTGGGCGGGAACGCCAGGGCAATTATTTATTGCCATCAGAGAATTATTGCTGACGATGGCATTGATTAATGTCTCACCGGTATTGCTCATATTGATATTTCTCCACGCGCAAGGTAAATATTCTAATTATTTTCATGCTTAATAATTAGAATGGATTAAATAGGCTGAGTGGCGGCATCGATAATAAGGTTAGACATAAAACGCCTTCGGCATTCGTTTATGCTCATTTATTTTTCTGTCTCACGACGGCAGGCTCGGCTGCTGTTGAGATTGAATGGCGTTTATAAAACATCATGCCCGCCGCGGCGCCCAGGATCGCCAGCGTGCCCAGCAGCTGCAGCAGGCTGAGGCGGTGGCCGAACACCGCCCAGTCCACCACGATCGCCACCGCCGGGTAGATGAACGACAGGGCGCCGACCAGGGCCGTGGGGATCTTCTGAATGGCGCCATATAGCAACGTGGACATCAAACCGGTATGCACCAGGCCGAGGGTCGCCAGCAGCAGCCAGTCGAGGGGGGCCGCAGGCGGCGTAGCCAGGCCGGCGAACGGCGCCAGCGCCAACGCGCCGACGGTCAGCTGAATCAACACGATCAGCTGCGGCGGCAGCGCGGCCAGCTGTTTGACGATCGCCGCCGCAATGGCGTACATCAGGGCTGCGCCCAGCGCCAGCGCCACGCCGAGCAGGTAGCCATCGCCGCTGCCGCCGTTTTGCCGGCCGGCGACGATCAACACCATCCCCGCGAACGCCAGCAGAAGCCAGCCCAGCCGATCGGCCGTCAGTTTTTCGCCGAACAGCAGCGCCCCCAGCGCCACCAACATGAACGGCTGAACGTGGTAGGTGACGGTGGCGACAGCGATCGAAGCATGCTGATAGGCGGCAAACAGCAGCGTCCAGTTGAGCACCAGGGCGATCCCCCCCAGAATGGCGAAGGCCAGCTGGCGGCGGTTGATCGCGCCTTGTTTCAACTGACCGAGTGCGGCGCAGGTCGCCAGCATGGCTAGCGCGCCGAACGCGCAGCGCCAAAACACCACCGTCGCAGGCGGCTGCCCCAAAACGAGCACCGGCCACCCCACGGTGCCGGAGATGGTCATGGCGAGGATCATTTGCACTGCACCGCGCGTTTTCGTTTTCATGTTGTTTCCTTCGTTGCCTGGCCGTACTTGTGGTGAAGCGGCTTAATCATTAAAATGAACAATCGAACATTATGATGAACACGAACACGAGTGTTCGTCAAGCCGAACAAATGGATGGCATAGCGAACAATGAGTGACGATCGGATGCAGAACATCACGCCTATCGGCCTGCTGTCGGCGGCAATCCGCCGCGAGCGGGAGCGGTTGAACCTGTCGGTGACCGAACTGGCGAAGCGAGCGGGCATCGCCAAATCCACGCTGTCGCAGCTGGAAGCCGGCAGCGGCAATCCCAGCCTGGAAACGCTGTGGGCGCTGGCGATGGCGCTGGACGTGCCGGTCAGCCGGCTGATTTCACAGCCGAGCAGGCAGGTGCAAGTGATCCGCGCCCATGAAGGTACGCCGGCGCTGTCGGAGCAGGGCAACTACGCCGCCACGCTGCTGGCCACCTGCCCGCCGGGGGCGCAGCGCGACATTTACCGGCTGCGGGTGCAGCCCGGCGAAGCCAAACTTTCCCGGCCGCATCCCCCCGGCACCGTCGAGCATGTGATCATCAGCAGCGGGCGGGCGCGCCTCGGGCCGGCGGACCAGCCGCTGGAGCTGAGCGCCGGCGATTACATCAGCTACTCCGCCGATCGCGAGCACGTTTTCGAGGCGCTGGAGCCGGAGACCACCGCCGTGATGCTGATCGAACAGGGGTAGCCCCGGCGTTGAAGGTCCGTTTATTGAAAATGATTCTCAATTATATTAGTGTGCCCGCCTGTTTTGACGCCGGGACGGGCGCGTAGCCCGGCGTCGCCGTTTATTGCCCTTCAAGGACCGAAGATGAAAATCGCTATTCCTTCCCTGCTGTTATTCGCCGGTTTGACGGCAACGTACCCGGCCACCGTGTTGGCCGTTGCACCGCCCGCCGCGGCGGATCAGGGCCAGAACGACACGGCCAACAACGATTTCAGCTTCGTACGCTATCGCGCGGATTACCGCGTCAACGCCAACGCCACCAACGTGAAAACGGAAAGCTACGAAATGCTGCTGAAGACCAAGGCGGCGGTCGAGAAATTCAGCCAGATCCGCCTGAGCTACAGCGAAAAAATGGAAACGCTGGAGGTGGTCGCCGCCTACACGCTGACCGCCGACGGACAGCGCCACGACGTGGCGCCCGATCGCATCTATACCCAGGAAAGCTACTCCAGCGCCACGGCGCCGCTGTATGCCGACCGCAAAGTGCGCGTCATCGTGTTCTCCAACCTGGCGCCGGGATCGCGCGTGGTGTATGAGCTGCGCCGCACGCAAAACACCCCGTATTTCCCCGACTATTTCGGCCTGTGGGAGACGTTCAGCGTTTTCGACCAGTTCGACGACGCCGAAGTGACGCTGCAGGCGCCGGCCAAGCTGCCGATGCATATCTTCACGCGCGGCGTGGAAGGCGGGGACCAGCCGCAGATCCGCGACGGGCAGGCGCACTGGCGCTGGCATTATTCGCGCAGCACGCCGATGAAATCACAAAACTGGGCGGCGGACAGCTGGACCTTCAGCCCGACCATCATGGCCAGCACCTACCGCGAGTGGCCGCAGCTGGCCAAGGCCTACCAGCTGAAGGCCGGCGCGGCGGCGCAGGTGACGCCGGGTATTCAGGCGCTGGCGGACAACATCACCGTCGGCATCAGCGATCGGCGCGAGCAGGCGGAGGCGCTCTATCGCTGGGTGGCGCAAAACATTCGCTACGTGGCGGTGTACCTGGGCAACGGCGGGCTGGAGCCGAATTCGGCGCAGAGCATTCTCGACAACCACTACGGCGACTGTAAGGACCACGTGGTGATCCTGGAGGCGCTGCTCGCCGCCAAAGGCATTGCTAGCTCGCCGGTGCTGATCGGCATGGACGAAGGCCCGTTACTGCCTAAGGTGCCGCTGCTCAGCCGCTTTAACCACGCCATCACCTACGTGCCGGAATTCAAACTGTACCTGGACTCCACCAATCCGTGGGCGCGGTTCGGGCAACTGCCGGAAGGCGACCTGGGGGCACCGGTGCTGCTGACGCGCGACGCCAAGCTGGCGCGCACGCCGGGCAGCGACGAGCAGCCGGTCAAGAGCGCGCTGAGCGTCGATTTCGTGTTCGACAAAGCGGGCAATCTGCACGGGCAAACCGAGCGTCGGCTGAGCGAAGTGGAAGAGATTGACCTGCGGGGCTACTTCTCGCAGATCAACCGGCAGAACCGGGCGCAGGCCGAAGCGTCGATCATGTCCGCCTCCGGCATCGACGGCAGCGGCGAGGTGGCGATGAACAGCGATCCGCTGGATCTCAAAAAACAGTTCGGTTACCGCTTCCGCTTCAAGGCGGACGACTACGTCGATTTCGGCGTGGTGGGCGGCATGACCCTGCCGAATCCGCCCGGCGGCAAATCGTTTCGCACGCTGTATACCACCACGCCGGCGCCGGACAACGAAACGCCGTTCTACTGCAGCGCGCAGCGCTACGACGAAACCTACCGTCTGCAGCTGCCGGCCAACGTGCCGATCATCGCCATTCCGCAAGACAGGCAGTTCCGCAATGCGGCGGGCGACTATCGCGTGGCGTGGCGACGCGACGGGCAGCAGGTGATCGTCAATCATCAGCTGCAGGTGAACGCCATTCGCGGCAAGGAAGCGCTGTGCCAGGCGCAGGATTACCCGGCGTTCCGCGAGCTGTTCCAGCAGGTGCGGCGCGGTTTCCGCGGCCAGGTGGTGTACGGCGAATTGGCCAACGGAAAATAAGCTGCTGCCCCGTCGCGCTAAGCGGCGGGGCGCACGCCTCAGTTGAACTCGCCCGCGACCTCGGACCACAGGCTGACGCGGCAGCCGCGCGCGGCGAAAGAGTCCATCTCGCGCTTGATGCCGCCGCTCTCTTGCCAACCCGGCAAATCGAGCACGATCAACTCATCCATCGCCGCCATGAACAGGGCGTCGATCGGCGCCCACAACTTGCCGATGGCGGTTTTGTCGAGCTCTTGCAAACACAGATTGATCGGATGCGACATGCTGACCTGGCTAAAAACGGCGCTGCCGGCGCGCACGATAGCGGCGGCGACGTCGTTGCACGCCATAAAGCGCTGTTGCACGACGTTGGCGTCGGCGTGGCTGTAGGGGCAGGCCAAAAATATCTTTCTCATTACCGTTTTCTCTCTCAATAACTAGAACGTGGGGGAAAAAAGGGCGCAGCTTCCCCGTGAGGCGGCGCCCCGTTTATTTTTTATGGTGCAGGGATAAATTCAGCGAGCGGCGGCGGCGATGGCCGTCGACTGCCTTTGCGTCTGTTCTTTTTCCAGCAATTCGGCTTCCGGCACCGAGATCTTGATGGCGATCAGCACGGCAATCATGCCGCCGAGGAATTTACCCATCATGATCGGCAGCACCAGCGAAGGTTGGAAGTTAGCGGTAAACGCCAGGTGATCGCCCAACGTCGCCTGCGCACAAATACCGAAGGCGACGCACAGCACCTTATCGCGTGCCCGCATGCCTTTGAACAGGTGATAAACCGCGATGATATTAGCCAGCACCATAATAAAGCCCAGTGCGCCGGTATCCGACAGGCCGAGTTTTCTGCCGATGAAATGCATCGGCTTACGGCAATAGCGCTGGAACAAATAACAAATGGGGAATGTGCCCGCCAGCATAATGCCGATGTAACCGGCAATCTCGATAGCGCGGAATAATTCGTCTTTGTCGGCGAATAACGGATCGAATACCCAGCCGCCGAAGACCTTTTTAAACACGCCGGTGAAATGCTCGATGATGCACAGCGCCAACACCAGTTTGATAAAGGCGTCCGCCGCCTTGCCGAAGATCAGGAACCCTTTCACCATGGCCGCCGGCCGCAGCTTCAGGCCCAGCGCCAGCAGGAAACACAGGGCAAACAGCGGCGACAGCAGCCGCAGCGCCTGCAGGAAGTCCAGCTGCAGATAGTGCGCGGCGGGCGAGGTGGTGGAAATGATCTCCCTGACCGGCAGGTTGTTGAAGGTGATGGTCACCAGGGCGATCAGCACGGCGAACGGAATGCTGATAAGACCCGCCATCGCGCCCAGCGCCAAATATTTATGGTCGTCGCGGTTCAGCATGATAAGCCCGACGGGGATCAGGTACACGATGCTGGCGCCGGAGGTGTAACCCACCAGCATGGCGACGATCCACATGTCGCGGTTGGCGGCGATGGCGTCGGCCAGCTGATAGCCGCCCATGTCCACGGCGATCACCGCCAGCGCGGCGATCGAGGCGTCGGAGCCCAGCGCCGAGAAGAAGGGGCCGATGCTGTACATGATCAGGTAAGAGATGATCGGGATCGCCGCCATGATGCCCGCCTGGGCGAGAAACACCGGGCCGATGGCGTGAATGCCGTTGACGAACTCGCGCCCCAGTTCACCTTCCGGTTTAACGATCGACGCCAGTGCACCGATCAGGGTGCCGGCCATGATGATATAGATGATGAAATTACCGAACTCAGCCATGGTGTTCCTCCTGCGATGAACGTAAGCCGCGCGAGCGGGCGATGATTTCCTGATAGCGGGCGAACCAGACCGCCATATCGACCTCGGCGGGCTCCGTCACTTCATAGCGGTTGAGCACCTTAAGCGGCTGTTCCACGCCCAGCCCTCTGCGCGCCAACTGCGCCACGCCCTGAGCGGTGATCTCTTTGTTGGCGGGCGTAACGATGCGCTTCGCCGCTGATCGCCAACGTCTGTCTGGAAAATGACTCCATCGACGTGGTGCTGATCGGCGGGCAGTTCATCGGCTCCAAAATGGAGTGCCTGGGGGCGATCGCGCTGAATAACATCGAGGCGTTTTTCGCCGATTACGCCATCATCGGCGCCGGCGCGGTCAATGTGCAGACCGGGTTGATGGATCAAAACGTCAATGAGGCGGCCATCGCGCGCAAAATGATTGCGCAAAGCCGCAAATGCATCGTGTTAGCGGACGAAAACAAGCTGCGTGGGCATGCGATGACGTTGGTGGCCAAATAGCCAGAGATCGATTATCTGGTGACCTCCGACAGCGGCAACGCGTTGGAAGGGCTGGTTTTCCCGGCCAACGTCAATGTGTTGGTCGCACAGGTATAAAGGGTGATGAGAAGCCTTTCTCCGGGCCGAGCAACCCGGAGAAGGCCTCCAAACCGCTTTCCTCTAGGCGATGTTGACCTCGCGCACCTCTTTGGATCTCAGCGTTACGCGGATCGGCACCGATTTGTACGAAGGCGTGCCGCTTTCCTCATCGATGTAATGCAGCGGCACCAGCACGTTGGCCTCCGGATAGTAGGCGCCGACCGAACCGGCTGAAATGTTGTAGGCGATCACCGTGATGCCCTCCAGGCGTTGAGTGCAGCCGGGCAGCGCCGTTTCCAGGTCGACGACGTCGCCATGCTCCAGCCCCAAACGTTGCAGATCGCTGTCATTCATGAACAAGACGTCGCGCCGGCCAAAAACCCCGCGGTAGCGATCATCCAGAGCATAGATGGTGGTGTTGTACTGATCGTGGCTGCGCAGCGTAATCAGCCGCAGCGTGTCTTGGTCTGCGATAGTCTCGTCTTCATGCAGCCCGTTGAACACGGAAAACATCGCTTTGCCCGTCGGCGTCGGCCACCGGCGCTCGGTCGGCGGCAACGGCATGCGGAAACCGCCCGGTTGGCGAATGCGCGCGTTGTAATCGTCGAAGCCCGGAATGGTTTTTTCGATCAGATCGCGGATCACATCGTAATCTTCGATAAGCTCATCCCAGGGCACCTTGCTGGCGGGCATCACCGCTTTGGCCATGCCGGCCACGATGGCGGGTTCCGAACGCAGCAGTTCCGACGCCGGTTTGAGTTTGCCGGACGAGGCATGCACCATCGACATCGAATCCTCCACCGTCACCGATTGCCGCCCGCCGGCCTGCAGATCCAGCTCGGTGCGCCCCAGGCAGGGCAGAATGAGGGTTTGTTTTGCCACCAACAGATGGCTGCGGTTGAGTTTGGTGCCGATATGCACGCTTAACTCCAGCGCCTTCATCGCCGGGAAACTCTGCTCGGGGTCCGGCAGCGCCACGGCGAAGTTGCCGCCCAGGCAGATCAACGCCTTCGAAGTGCCGTCGATCATCGCCTGCATGCATTTCACGGCATCATGGCCGTGGGCTTTGGGCGGCGTGAAGCCAAACACCGTTTCCAGCTTCGTCAGAAAATCGGCCGAGGGTTTTTCGGTGATGCCGACGGTACGGTTGCCCTGCACGTTGGAATGGCCGCGCAGCGGGCAGATGCCGGCGCCCGGTTTGCCGATGTTGCCACGCAGCAACAGCAGATCGGCGATCAGGCGCACGTTGGCGGTGCCTTTATTGTGCTGCGTAATGCCCATGCCGTAGGTCACGATGGTGGCGTTGGATTTTGCGTAGGCGGCGGCGACCTGTTCCAGATCCCGGCGCGCCAGGCCGCTCTCCGCTTCGATAGCCTCCCAACGCGTAGCCGCCAGATCGGCGGCGAAAGCGGCAAATCCTTCCGTGTGCTCGGCAATAAAGGCGTGATCCACGGCATTACCCTGTGTTTCATCCAGCTGCAGCAGCGCCTTGGCGATGCCTTTCAGCGCTGCGGCGTCGCCGCCGGCTTTGACCTGATAGTAGGTTGAAGCGATAGGGGTCGAACTGTAGGTCGCCATTTCGATGACGTTTTGCGGATCGGTGAAACGCTCGAGCGCCCGCTCGCGCAGCGGGTTGAACACGATGATCGGCACCTTTTTGCGCGCCAGTTCATGCAGCGTGCCCATCATGCGCGGATGATTGGTGCCCGGATTGTGCCCGATGGAGATAACCAGCTCCGCGCTGTCAAAGTCATCCAGCGACACGGTGCCTTTGCCGATGCCGATCGACTGCGGCAGGCCTACGCTGGTCGGCTCATGGCACATATTGGAACAGTCGGGGAAGTTATTGCTGCCAAATTCCCGCGCAAACAGCTGGAACAGATAGGCCGCCTCATTGGACGCCCGGCCGGAGGTGTAAAATTCCACCTGCTCCGGCGGCAGCGTCTGCAAGACGGCGGCGATGCGTTGAAACGCCTCGTCCCAGGCCAGCGGGCGCAGGGTATCCGTCCCGGCGTCATAGAACAAAGGGGTTGTCAGGCGGCCATAGTCTTCCAACTGATAATCGGTTTTCTGCAGCAGCGACGTTACGGTGTTTTGCGCCAGAAACTCGGGCGTCACGCGCTTGCTGGTCGCTTCCCAGGTCACGGCTTTGGCGCCGTTTTCACAGAACTGGAAGGTGGATCGATGTTCTTTATCAGGCCATGCGCATCCCGGGCAATCAAACCCGTCGGGCTGGTTGGTGCGCATCAGCGTCACCGGCGCTTCTAAGGTGTCCATTTGCGTGCGCACGGCGATGGCCGTCGCTTTCAGCGCGCCCCAACCGCCGGCGGGCCCATAGTAGGGATGAACCCCGGGTACTGCTCGTCTTTTCGCCATGTTGTTTGCCTCCGACACCGCTTACGATAAATGCAGGTGATTGATTTACTATGAATATTATCTTTATCGTTCAAGACGGAACGCAGGCGCCGTCGCCGTTAAGCGCGGGCCTGTCGATTCAGTATAGATGAGTGAAAAAGGGGGCAGCGGCAGTCTTTGCGGGGAGAGCGGCGGCCCGTTTAACCGGAGGCGGGCCGCCGGGGCGTTACTTTTTCACCACCAGGCCCACGCCGCGGCCGCGCGGATCGGACGCGGTTTCCGGCGTGCGGCCATCGATGCGGATAGCCTGAATGTCCCCCATGTTCCAGCCCTGATCTTCGAGGGTGTAGCCCATGGCTTTCAGCTCTTCCGCCGGTTTGCCGGTCAGCGGCGCAAAGCTGTCATAGTACAGGGTGTCCTTCGGCAACAGCTGATGGTGCACGCGCTGGGCGGCCACCGCCTGCGCCAGCGGCAGATGGTAATCGTAGAGGTTGTTGATCACCTGGAAGATCGACGTGAAGATGCGCGATCCGCCCGGCGTGCCGATCACCAGGCTGACCTCGCCGTCGCGGGTGATGATGGTCGGGCTCATCGAGGAGAGCATGCGCTTGCCCGGCTCGATGGCGTTGGCGTCGCTGCCCACCACGCCGAAGGCATTGGCGACGCCGGGTTTGGCGCTGAAATCGTCCATCTCGTCGTTGAGCAGGAAGCCGGCGCCTTTGACCACCACGCCGCTGCCGAAGTCCCAGTTGAGCGTATAGGTGTTGCTGACCGCGTTGCCGGCGGCATCAACGATCGAGAAGTGGGTGGTTTGGTGGGTTTCCAGCCCTGGCCGCACCTGTTCGGTCGGCGAGATCGCCGTCGGGTTGATTTCGGCGGCGCGTTTTTGCAGGTAGTCGGGGGCGATCAGCTGTGCTTCCGGCACCTTAGTGAAATCCGGGTCGCCGAGGTAGTCGGCGCGATCGGCGAACACGCGCTTTTCGATTTCCGCCAGCAGGTGGATATAGCGCGCCGAGTTCAGCGGCACACCCTTGAAGTCGGCGGCGCGATCTTCTTTTATCCCCAGCAGCTGCGCCAGCGCAATGCCGCCGGAGCTGGGCAGCGGGGCGGTATATACGGTGTTGCCGCGCCAGCTGATGCGCATCGGCTCACGCCATTTCACCCGATAGTCGGCCAAATCCGCCGCGCCGATCAGCCCGTTGTCGCGCTGCATTTGCGCCACCAGCAGGCGCGCGGTTTCGCCGTGATAAAAATCGTCGGCGCCCGACTTGGCGATGCGCTCGAGGGTGGCGGCCAGCTCCGGCTGTTTGAACACCGTGCCGGGCTTCATGGCGCCGAAATAGTCGCCAAAGTTGGTTTTACCGGCGAACAGCTTGTTGGCGTCTTCACGGTACTGATACTGCTGATCCGCCACGGTGAAACCTTGCCGGGCGTAGCCGATCGCAGGCGTCAGCAGTTCGGCCCACGGCAGCTTGCCGAAGCGCTTGTGGGCTTCCCACAGCCCCAGCACGGTGCCCGGCACGCCGGCGGCGCGGCTGCCCACCAGGCTGAGATTTTCGATCACTTCACCTTTCTCGTTCAGGTATAGGGTTTTGCTGGCGGCCTTGGGGGCCACTTCGCGGTAGTCGAGGAAATAGGGTTTGCCGTCGATATACAGCGTCATAAAGCCGCCGCCGCCGATATTGCCGGCTTCAGGGTAGGTGACCGCCAGGGTAAAGGCGGTGGCGACCGCCGCATCGACCGCGTTGCCGCCGGCCTGCAGAATGTGCGCGGCGACTTTTGCGCCATACTGATCCGGGGCGGCGACCGCGCCGGCGGTCAGATCGGCGGCAAAGGCGGTAGGAACGGTGCAGGCCAGGGCCACGCTCAGAGCTATCGTTTTCAATAAACCGGCAGACATAGAAGATCCTTTTAGCGATTTTCAGTTATCAGGTGAATTCAACTAATTATTTTGAAACAGCAGGTTAGCGCGTTTTCTTCGAGCTGTTGCGGCGCTTTATTGAAGGTAGCAGCGGTCAGGCGGGGCCGCCTGACCAGAGTAGCGAATCGTGACGTGGCGCGTTATGCGCCGGCGGGCAACGCCGACTGCAGCCATTGGCAGAAGTGCCGGGCGAGCGGGTTGTGTTCGCTGTCGCGGTGCAGCAGCCACGCCCAGTTGGCACCGCGCACGCGTTGCTCGGTTAACGGTTGCAGCAGCCCGGCGTCGCGCGCGTGCTGCGCCAGCAGTTGGCTGACCAACGCGATGCCGAGGCCATTGCAGGCGGCGTCCAGCAGCAGACCGGGATCGGAGAAGTTCAGCCCGCTATCGCGCTGGCCGACGTGCGCACCGCCCGCCACCGTCCAGTGGCTCCAGTCCATCTCCCGTTCGCCGTGCAGGGTCACGCGCTGCTCCGCCGCCAGCGCCAGCAGGCTGGGGTGGCAGGCGGGATAGAGCCGGTCGCTGCAGAGCACGTTAAAGCTGCAGTCCGCCTGCGCGCTGAGATCGTCGCGGATCGCCAGATCGATACTGTCCGTCGCCATATTCGGCGGTTCAAAGCTGGTGAACAGCCACAGGTCGACCTGCGGATGCTGCCGATTGAAGTCGCCCAGCCGCGGCATCAGCCAGTGCCGGGCGAAAGCCGGAGTGGTGTTGACGATCAGCTGATTGGGTTTGCGGTACTGATCCAAACGGCGAATGCCGACCGCCAGCTGTTGCAGCATCACCTGCGCGGTGCTGAACAGATCGTGGCCGGCGTCGGTCAGCGCCACGCTGCGGCCGGTGCGGAAGAACAGCGGCTGCTCCAGAAACGCTTCGAGGCTGCGGATCTGCTGGCTGATGGCCGATTGGGTAAGGTGCAGCTCTTCGGCAGCCTGATGAAAACTGCCCAGGCGCGCTGCCGCTTCGAAGCCGCGTAGCGCGCTCAAGGGGGGCCAGTGTTTTAACATTATCGATAAGCCTGTCTAATCAGATATCCACTAAATATATCGTTTGTCGCGGTGGCAGGGGAAGACTAGCATAAGATTCAACCGCATAACCATGAATTATTCGGTTAACTTTTTGAATTATAAATGATTAAAAGAGGTCTTTAATGTCAACTCGCCGCGTGTTTATTAAACAGCTTTCCGCCGTCGCCGGAGTCGGTCTGACGGCCTCGCTGGGTGTTTCGTTACACGGTCACGCAGAAGCTGCGCTTAATCCGGCCTGGTGGATGCCTGACGAAGGGGAACCGCAGCAGCGGGCATTTCTCGCCTTCGGCGCGCAGCGGGCCATCTGGGGCGAATTCACGGCGGATGTGCAGGCGGCGCAGGGCCGTATCGCCCGCGCCATCGCCGAGTTTCAGCCGGTGACGGTATTTTGCCGCGAACGCGAACGGCAATTGGCCGAGGCCACCTGCGGCAGTCACAACGTCAGCTATGTCGTCACCGAGCTGGATGACATCTGGGTGCGCGATTTCGGCGCCAATTTCGTCGTCAACGGCGCCGGCGAACTCGGGGCGGTGGATTTCAACTTCAACGGCTGGGGCAATAAGCAGCGGCATGCTAAGGATGCGCGCCTGGCGGCGTTTGCCGCCAACCGCTACGGTGCCGCCCAACTGCGTCGCAGCGCACTGATAGGCGAAGGCGGCGGTATCGAAGTGGACGGGCACGGCACCGGCATCATGACCGAAAGCAGCTGGGTGAATGCGAACCGTAATCCAGGCTGGAGCCGGGACCGGGTGGAGCAGGAGCTGAAAGCGATGCTCGGCCTGCGCAAAATTATCTGGCTGCCGGGCATTAAAGGCCGGGACATCACCGACGCCCACGTCGATTTTTACGCCCGATTCGTGCGGCCGGGCGTGGTGGTGGCCAATCTGGATACCGATCCGGCCTCTTATGACCATGCGGTTACCCAGCAACATCTGGCGATCCTCAAGGCGGCGACCGACGCCGACGGCCGCCGGCTGCAGGTGCATACGCTTTCGCCGCCGCTGGCGCCGCGTGACAGCCGATTCAGCCGCAACAATCCGGATTTTGCGGCGGGCTACATCAACTATTTCGTCATCAACGGCGCGGTGATCGCCCCGGAGTTTGGCGACCCGCAGGCGGACCGGGCGGCGCTTGAGCTGCTGACGGCGCTCTATCCGCAGCGCAAGGTGGTGCAGCTGGAGATCGACGCCATCGCGGCCGGCGGCGGCGGCATTCACTGCGCAACCAACCAACTGCCGGTGCATGGCAGGTCACGCTGAATAGGGCGCTTCGCGCCCGGTGGCTAACGCGCCGGGCCGATGCCGTAACGCAGCAGGGCGACGGCGTGGCGGGCGATATCTTCGGCGTTCAGCTGGCCTTTATCCCGTTCGCGCCGCCATTTCGGCGCGGTGGCCAGCGGCAGCAACGTGATGCCGAACAGCGTGAAGAACAGCAGGGAAGGCTCGAGATCGGGATTGAGTTTACCCTGCGCCTGCCAGCGCGCGATGGATTGTAGCGCGATTTGGCGGCGCTCATCGCCGAACCGTTCATCCATGCGCTGTTTCAGCACGCCGCTTTCACTCATGACCTCCCGCAGCCACAGCGGGGCGAACCAGGGGTGTTCCAACGCGATGTCGATAAAACGTTGCGCCAGAAGGGTGAAGGCGGTGACGGGATCGTCCGCGTTGGCGTCGAACACCTCGCCGGCCATTTTGCGCACCGGCAGAAAGCGCTCCTCGATCAGTACGTCCAGCAGCTGATCGCGGTTATGAAAGTAGTAGTGCAGCATGGCCGGGGTGACGTTTGCCTCGCGCGCAATGGCGTTCAACGAGGTGTCTACGATCCCCTGGCGGGCAAACAGGTTCAGTGCGGTATCAAGCAAATGCTCGCGTTTGTCCGCCCCTTTGGCGCCGCCGCTCGGCCGGCCGGGGCGGCGAGGCTTGGCGGGAGTTTGAACGTTTCGTGCTGTCATCGCGGTGAGATCCATTGACCGGAGAAAAGGATGACTCATATATTAATTATGCGATTAATTAATTACAAGTGAACTGACTCCGATGGAGATTGAAAACCCGACAACCCGGCCCGATCACGGCGGGGCGCCAGCCAAGGCGCCTTCGCTCACGTTGCTGTTTTCCGCGTTGCTGCTGGTGATGCTGCTGGCGGCGCTGGATCAAACCATTGTCTCCACCGCGCTGCCGACCATCGTCGGCGAGTTTGGTGGGCTTGAGAAACTGTCGTGGGTGGTGACGGCCTATCTGCTGTCTTCCACTATCGTAGTGCCGCTGTACGGCAAATTCGGCGATCTCTTCGGCCGCAAGATTGTGCTGCAAATCGCTATTGTGCTGTTTTTGCTTGGGTCGGTACTGTGTGGGCTGGCGCAAAACATGACGCAGCTGATTCTGATGCGCGCGCTGCAAGGGTTGGGCGGCGGCGGGCTGTTGGTGGTCACCCTGGCGGTGGTCGGCGACGTGATCCCGCCGGCGGAACGCGGCCGTTATCAGGGGCTGTTCGGCGGGGTATTCGGCTTGGCCACGGTGGTGGGGCCGCTGATCGGCGGCCTGCTGGTGCAGCATTTTTCCTGGCGCTGGATTTTCTACATCAATCTGCCGCTGGGCCTGTTCGCCCTGCTGGTGATTGGCGCGGTGTTTCAGTCGCAGGTCAATCGAGTGCGGCATGAAATCGACTTCCTCGGCGCCGGTTATCTGGCGATGGCGCTCACCTGCATCATCCTGTTCACCAGCCAGGGCGGCACGGTCATGGCCTGGTCGGACGGCCAGCTGTGGTGCATTCTGGCCTTTGGCCTGGTGTCGCTGGGCGGCTTTATCTATGAGGAACGGCTGGCCGGTGAACCGATCATTCCCCTTGGGCTGTTTCGCAACCGCACCTTTGTGCTGTGCGGCCTGATCGGCTTTATCGTCGGCATGTCGCTGTTCGGCTCCGTGACTTTCCTGCCGCTGTATCTGCAGGTGGTGAAAGGCTCGACGCCATCGCAGGCCGGGATGCAGCTGCTGCCGTTGATGGGCGGCATTATGGTCAGCTCGATCATCAGCGGCCGGATCATCAGCAAACGCGGTAAATACCGGCTGTTTCCGATCGTCGGCACCCTGTGCGCATTAGGGGCGATGACGTTGCTCGGCACCCTGACCAATAACACGCCGGTGCAGCAACTGTACCTGTACATTTGCCTGCTGGGATTGGGGCTGGGCATGGTGATGCAAGTGATGATCCTGGCGGCGCAAAACAGCGTGGAGCCCCGGCATATGGGGGTCGCGACCTCGAGCGCCACGCTGTTCCGCTCTATCGGCGGTTCGATAGGCGTAGCGGTGTTCGGGGCGATTTTCACGCAGGTGCTGCACACCCGTTTGGCGGCGCTGTTGCCGGAAGGCGCGCAGCTGCCGCGCGCGCTCGGTGCAGAAGCGGTGCACCATTTGCCGGCGGCGCTGCAGCAGGATTACCTGCAGGCCTTCGGCGGGGCGATCCATTCGGTGTATCAAATTGCCGCCGGGGTGATGGCGTTGGCTTTTGCGCTGACCTGGCTCTTGAAAGACGTGCCGCTGCGGCACAAATAATCCCGACGCCGGCCGCTCCGGCCGGCGCTGCCCGACGAACTTTTACCGAATCCTTACGCAACCCTTTCAGAAGCGCATTCCGGCATTCGATATATTGAGAATAGTCATTCTCAACAGGATCGTATTGCAATGCAGAGGAAAACGCTTTTGGTGCTTGGGCTGTCGCTGTTGCTGGCCGCCTGCGATGGGCAAAACGCCGGTGCGCCAGCCGGCGCGGGCGCAGAACAGGAGGTCGGCGTGGTCACGCTGCGCGGCCAGTCAGTGACCCTGAGCAGCGAGCTGACCGGCCGGGTCAACGCCACCATGACCTCCGACGTGCGGCCGCAGGTCGACGGGATTATCAAGCAGCGGCTGTTTACCGAAGGGGCCGAGGTCAAGGCCGGGCAGGTATTGTATCAAATCGACCCTGCCAGCTATCAGGCCAGCTACGATCAGGCCGCCGCCCAGCTGAAAAACGCCCAGGCCACGGTGCAATCCACCCGGCTCAAATCGCAGCGCTATGCGGCGCTGGTGAAAGAGAACGGCGTTTCTCAACAGGATGCGGACGATGCCAAAGCCGCCTATCTGGCGGCCGTGGCGTCGGTGGCCCAGTATCAGGCGGCGCTGGAGACGGCGCGCATCAACCTCGCTTATACCCAGGTGCGGGCGCCGATCGCCGGGCGTATCGGCATCTCGTCGGTGACGCCGGGCGCGCTGGTCACCGCCAGCCAGAGCGATGCGTTAGCCACCATCCGCGCGCTCGACCCGATCTATGTCGATCTAACCCAGTCCAGCGCCCAGCTGCTTAAACTGCGGCGCCAGCAGGCGGCGTTACAGCGCGGCGCGGTCACGCCGGTCGCCATCAAGCTGGAGGACGGTACGCCTTATGCCCATGCCGGCAAGCTCGAGCTGACCGAAGTCGCGGTGGACGAAGCCACCGGTTCGGTCACGCTGCGCGCGGTGTTCCCCAACCCCGAACATGAGCTGCTGCCCGGCATGTATGTCCACGCCACGGTGGATAACGGCGTCGATCCCAAAGCGATTCTGGCGCCGCAGCAGGGCATAACCCGCAACGCCAAAGGGGAAGCCACCGCGTTGGTGGTGGACGAACAGAACAAAGTGGCGCAGCGCACCGTCAGCGCCGAACGGGTGGTGGGCAGCAATTGGCTGATCGGCAGCGGGCTGAACGAAGGCGATCGCCTGATCGTCGAAGGCACCAGCAAGGTCACGATCGGCGCCGCGGTGAAGCCGGTTGAGGTTTCGGTCGACAAAACCCAACGCGGGGAGCAGTGATATGGCGCAGTTCTTTATCCGGCGGCCGGTATTCGCCTGGGTGATCGCCATCATCATCATGCTGTGCGGCCTGATGTCGATCAACTCGTTGCCCGTTTCGCAGTACCCGGACGTCTCACCGCCGCAGATTTCCATCTCCGCCACCTACCCGGGCGCAGACGCGGAAACGCTGGAAAACAGCGTCACGCAGGTGATTGAGCAGCAGCTCACCGGCCTGGACGGCCTGCTGTATTTTTCTTCGACCAGCAGCTCCAGCGGCTCGGTCAGTATCAACGTCACCTTTGATCAGGGCACCGATCCGGATATCGCTCAGGTGCAGGTGCAAAACAAGGTGCAGCAGGCGGAAAGCCGTTTGCCGAGCGCGGTCACCGCGCAGGGCGTGACGGTCAAGAAATCCCAGAGCAGCTTCCTGCTGATCGTCGGGCTGTATGACGAAAGCGACAAGGCGACGATGGCCGATATCTCCGACTATCTGGTCAGCAACCTGCAGGATCCGCTGTCGCGCATCGAGGGCGTGGGGGACGTGCAGGTGTTCGGCTCGGAATACGCGATGCGCATCTGGCTGGATCCGACCAAGCTGGCGAGCTATGCGCTGATGCCTTCCGATGTGCAGACGGCGATCGAAGCGCAAAACACCCAGGTGTCCGCCGGCAAGATCGGCGATCTGCCGGCCGCCGCCGATCAGCAGCTGACCGCCACGGTAAAGGCGCAGTCGCGGCTGCAAACGCCGGAACAGTTTCGCAATATCATCCTGAAAAGCGACAGCAGCGGCGCGCTGGTGCGGCTGGGAGACGTGGCGCGAATTGAGCTGGGCAACGAGGACTACTCCGCCAGCGCACACCTCAACGGCCACCCGGCGGCGGGGATCGCGGTCAAGCTGGCGGCGGGCGCCAACGCCCTCAACACCGCCAAGCTGGTGAAGGCCAAGGTGGCGGAATACCAAAGTGCGATGCCGCAGGGCTACAAGGTGGCCTACCCGAAAGACAGCACCGACTTTATCAATATCTCGATCGAGGAGGTGGTGAAAACGCTGTTCGAAGCGGTGGCGTTAGTGGTGGTGGTGATGTTCGTGTTCCTGCAAAACCTGCGCACCACGCTGATCCCGACCATCACCGTGCCGGTAGTGTTGCTGGGCACCTTCGGCGTGCTGGCGGCGTTCGGCTATTCAATCAATACCCTGACGCTGTTCGGCATGGTGTTGGCGATCGGGCTGTTGGTGGACGACGCCATCGTGGTGGTGGAAAACGTCGAACGCGTGATGCGGGAGGATAAGCTGCCGCCGCGCGAGGCGGCGGAGAAATCGATGCGCGAAATCACCGGCGCACTGGTCGGCATCGCGCTGGTGCTGTCGGCGGTATTTCTGCCGATGGCGTTCTTCGGCGGCTCCACCGGGGTGATCTATCGCCAATTTTCGATCACCGTCGTCTCCTCGATGGTGCTGTCGGTGGTGCTGGCGTTGACGCTGGCGCCGGCATTGTGCGCCACGTTGCTGAAGCCCGCGCACGACGCGCAGACCGACAAGGGCTTGCTGGGCAAATTCAACCGCGGCTATGACCGGCTGCAGGAGAAGTACGCCGACAAGGTCGGTGGGGTAATCCACCGGCCGACGCGCTATCTGCTGCTGTACGGCCTGCTGTTGATCGCCGCGGCCGTGATGTACCTGCGCTTGCCGACCGGCTTTCTGCCCAACGAGGATCAGGGCACGGTGATGGTGCAGTACACCTTGCCGGCAGGCGCCACCAACGCGCGCACCTCAGCGGTGAGCGAGGCGGTGACCGCCTATTTCCTCGACCAGGAAAAGGCCAACGTCAGCACCATTTTCACCATCAACGGATTCGGCTTCAGCGGCAGCGGGCAAAACGCCGGCATGGCGTTCGTCAGCCTCAAAGACTGGAGCCAGCGCAGCGGCAGCGCGAACACCGCCGACGCCATCGCCAAACGCGCCATGGCGCACTTCGCCTCGCTGCGCGACGCCCAGGTCTTCTCCATGAGCCCACCGGCGATCGACGGTTTCGGCCAGTCCGATGGCTTCACCTTCGAGCTGCAGGCCAAAGGGGCGACCACCCGCGCCGAGCTGCAGGCGATGCGCGACCAGATTGTTGCCGCCGCCGGCAACAACCCGGCACTGCTGGCGGTGCGCGCCAACACCTTGCCGGACACCCCGCAGCTGCAGGTGGAGATCGACAACGGCAAGCTGCAGGCGCTCGGCCTGAGCGCCGCCGACGTCAACAGCACCCTCAGCAGCGCGTTCGGCAGCACCTATATCAACGACTTTATCGATCGCAACCGGGTGAAAAAAGTCTATATGCAGGGCGATGTGCAGTACCGCGCCAAGCCGGAAGATCTCGACCGCTGGTTTGTGCGCGGCACCAACGCGTCGGGCGCCAGCAGCATGACGCCGTTCTCCGCCTTTGCGTCTTCGCACTGGATCTACGGGCCGGAAAATCTGTCGCGCTATAACGGGCTGTCGTCGTTCGAGATCACCGGGCAGGGCGCCGCTGGCGTCAGCTCCGGTACGGCGATGAGCGAGATGGAGAAACTGGCGGCAACATTCTCCGCCGGCAGCAGCTATTCCTGGAGCGGGCTGTCCTATCAGGAGCGGCTGACCAGCGGCCAGGCGTCGTCGCTGTACGCCATTTCGCTCATCGTGGTGTTCCTGTGCCTGGCGGCGCTGTATGAGAGCTGGTCGATTCCGTTCGCGGTGATGTTGGTGGTGCCGATGGGCGTGGTGGGATCGCTGCTGGCGATCACGCTACGCGGGCTGGAAAACGACATCTACTTCCAGGTGGCGCTGCTCACCATCATCGGCCTGTCGGCGAAGAACGCCATTTTGATCGTCGAGTTCGCCGAGGAGATGCATCAGCGCGGTGAAACGCTGATTGGCGCGGCGGTCCACGCGGCGCGCATGCGCCTGCGGCCGATCCTGATGACCTCGCTGGCGTTTACCGCCGGGGTGCTGCCGCTGGCGGTATCCAGCGGCGCCGGCGCCAACAGCCGCATCGCCATCGGTACCGGCATCATCGGCGGCACCATCACCGCCACCGCATTGGCCATCTTTTTCGTCCCGCTGTTTTATGTGTTGGTGCGCCGCATGTTTACCCGTCGGCCCGCCAACCCGCCGTCACAGGCAGGAGAATAACGTGTTGCAACGAGTCATGATGTTAACTTTACCGCTGCTGCTGACCGGCTGTCTGTCGCTGGATCCGCACTACCAGCGCCCGGCGGCGCCGGTGCCCGCCAACCTGCCGCAGGGCGAGGCCGGCGGCAACCAGGCGCTGAGCTACCCGGACGTCGCCTGGCGCGACTATGTCCAGGACGCCCGGCTGCGCCAGGTGGTGGCGCTGGGGCTGAACAGCAGCCGCGATCTGCGGGAGGCGATCGCCAATATCGCGTCGGCGCGCGCCCTGTACGGCGAGCAGCGCTCGGCGCTGTTCCCGACAATCAATGCCACCGCCGACGGCAGCCGCGGGCGGGCGCTGACCGGCAGCGGCAACGCCACCGCGCTGAGCCAAAGCTACGAAGCCGCGGCCGGCGTCAGCGCATTCGAGTGGGATCTGTTCGGCAAGAACGCCAGCCTGTCGCGCGCGGCGTTCGAAACCTATCTGGCGAACTCGGAGGCGGCGAAAAGCACCCGTCTGACGCTGATCGCCGATATCGTCACCGACTGGGTGGCGGTGGCGGCCGAGCGCAGCAATCTGGCGGTGGCGCAGCAGACGATGGCGAGCGCCAAACGGTCGCTGGACGTCACGCGCAACAATCAGCAGCACGGGATTGCGTCGCTGGTTGACGTGGCGTCGGCGGAAACCGTCTATCAGCAGGCGCGATCGGACGCTGCCAGCTACGCCACCAGCGCCGCGCAGGCGAAAAACGCGCTGGATTTGGCGGTAGGGCAAAGCGTGCCGGAAAACCTGCTGCCGAGCGGCATCGAGGCGCTGGGCGGGATCATGCGCGATCTGCCGGCCGGCGTCTCTTCGCAAGTGTTGCTGAAGCGGCCGGACGTGCTGCAGGCCGAGCATAACCTGAAATCTGCTAACGCCAATATCGGCTCGGCGCGGGCGGCGTTCTTCCCGTCGATCAGCCTGACCGCCAGCGGCGGCGTGGGCAGCGGTGAACTCTCCTCGTTGTTCAGCCACGGCGCCGGCGTTTGGTCGTTCGCACCGAGCATCAGCCTGCCGATCTTCAGCGGCGGCTATAATACGGCTCAGCTCAACTACACCCAGGCGCAGAAAGACCTGTATGTCGCCACCTATGAGAAAGCGGTGCAGACGGCATTTCAGGAAACCGCCGACGCGCTGGCGCGCAAAGCCACGCTGCAGGAACAGCTGGCGGCGCAAACCGGCTATGTGGCGGCGGCGCAGCAATATTATCGCCTGGCCGAGCTGCGTTACCGCCAGGGCGTGGACAGCTACCTGACGCTGCTGGACGCGCAGCGCACGCTGTACACGGCGCAACAGGCGCTGATCGCCGCGCAGCAGACCGCGTACGACAATCAGGCCACCCTGTATAAAGTGTTGGGCGGCGGCGTTACCGCCGAGCGGCAGGGGGATGGCGTCCTCGCCGACAAGGCGACGCTCAGCCGCTAACCGTCGACTGCGCGCGCCAGGCATTTGGCTGCGCGCGGTTTTTTTATGGAAAGTGTAAAGAAACAGAAAACCCGGCCGGCGGCCAGAACTCGCCGCGGTGAGCAGAGTCAGACAGAGAACCGCATTCATCTTTTACTCATACCGGCTCGAGGTCGTCATGGCAGAAGACATTCAGCAACAGGTCATCGCGCTTATCGCCGCCTTCAACGCATCAGGGCGGCTGAAGAAGGGCGTGGCCATCACCCCGGAAACCGAGATCAACACCGCGCTCAACCTGTCGTTCAGCGATTCCAATACGCTGATGCGCCGCTACTTCGATACCTTCGGCGTCGACAGCGGCAACTACAACCACGAACTGTATTTCCAGCCGCCGACCAACACCGGGCGCTGGTTTTCCCCCTCGGCGTGCAAAGAGCATTCCCGGCCGCTGTGCGTGTCGATGCTGGTGCGTTCCGCGCGCGCCAAGCGCTGGCTGTACGACATTCACTTCCTGATCGAACAGCTCCGCTAGCGCTGCGTTACTGCTCCAACACCTCGGCGAACTTCGCCAGCCACTGCGGATGCGCCGGCCAGGCCGGGGCGGTGACCAGATTGCCGTCGACGTGCGCCTGATCGATGCCGATCTCCGCATAATGCCCGCCCCCCAGCCGCACTTCCGGCGCGCAGGCCGGGTAGGCGCTGCAGGTGCGGCCTTTCAACACCCCGGCCGCCGCCAGCAGCTGCGGGCCGTGGCAAACGGCGGCGATCGGTTTTTTCGCGGCGTCAAACGCCTGCACCAGCGCGATCACGTCGGGGTTCAGACGCAGGTATTCCGGCGCCCGGCCACCGGGGATCAAGAGCGCATCGTAGTGCTCTTCCTTGGCGGCGGCGAAGTCGGCATTTAAGGTAAAACGGTGGCCGGGTTTCTCGCTGTAGGTCTGCGCCCCGTCAAAGTCGTGGATTGCGGTTTGGATATAATCGCCGACGGCTTTGCCGGGGCACACGGCGTCCACCCAATGGCCGATCATCTGCAATGCCTGAAACGGCACCATGGTTTCGTAATCTTCGGCGTAGTCGCCGACCAGCATCAGGATCTTTTTCTTGCTCATGATCACAACTCCTGCGGGATAGGGATTGCCTAAGGTATAGCCCAGCGCCCCTGGGAATGCGAACCGCAAAGCGCCTATCTATACTCGTGATACTGCGGCGCTTTTCTCGCCGCTCAACCCCAGGGAGGATCCCCGATGCTGAATCTGGCTACCTTGCTTGAAGAGAGTGCGCGCACCTGGCCGGAGCGGCCGGCGGTGATACAGGACGACAACCCGCTCAGCTATCGGGCGCTTAACGACATGGCCAATCGGGTGGCGAATTTGTTGGCCGCGCGCGGCGTGCGGCCCGGTGAACGGGTGGCGCTGGCCTGCCCGAACCGGCCGGAGTTTCCGGCTATCTATTACGGCATTCTTAAAAGCGGCGCGGTGGTGGTGCCGCTGAATATTCTGCTTAAAAGCGCAGAGTTCGACTATTACCTGGCGGATTCGGCGGCGGTGGCGCTGTTTTGTTTCGAGGGCAGCAGCGGCCTGCCGCTGGGGGAGGAAGCGCTGCGGGCGGCGGCGAAGGCGGAGCAGTGCCGCGAGGTGTTTATCATCGGCGATCGGTTGCCGCTCGAGGGGGAACGTTTCAGCGCGGCGATAGCCGAGCAGGCTAACGAATTCGCTTCGGCGACGACGATCGAAAGCGACACCGCAGTAGTGCTGTATACCAGCGGCACCACCGGCCGCGCCAAAGGGGCGGAGTTGACTCACGCCAATCTGGTGCTCAACGCCTTGGGATCGGTGCGGCTGTTCGACGGTTCGGAGACGGCCCCCGATCGTCACCTGGTGACCTTGCCGCTATTCCACACTTTTGGTTCGACGGTGCAGATGAACGCCGGGTTCGCTTCCGCCGCCACTCTGGTGCTGGTCGAGCGCTTCGACGCCGCGCAGGCCATCGCGCTGATGCAACGGCACGGCATCACCTTTTTCGCCGGGGTGCCGACCATGTATTGGGCGCTGTTGAATGCACTGGATGAGCACACGGATATCGAGCGCTTGCGCAGTACGCTGCGTATGGCGGTGTCCGGCGGTGCCAGCCTGCCGGTGCAGATCCTGGAGGATTTCTCGCGCCGCTTCGGCGTCAACATTCTCGAAGGGTATGGGCTGTCGGAGACCAGCCCGGTCGCCACCTTTAACCATCCCCATCGGGTAACCAAACCCGGCTCCATCGGCCAACCGATCTGGGGCGTGGAGGTGCGCCTGCTCGACGCCACCGGTCAGCCGGTCGACGGCATCGACCAGGTCGGGGAGATCGCGGTGCGCGGTTACAACATCATGAAAGGCTATCTGAACCGCCCTGAGGCGACGGCAGAGGTGCTGGAAAACGGCTGGTTCCGCACCGGTGACCTGGCGCGTCGCGACGCCGACGGCTTCTATTTCATCGTCGATCGGGCCAAGGACATGATCATCCGCGGCGGGTTCAACGTCTATCCGCGCGAGATTGAAGAGGCGCTGATTCGCCATCCGGCGGTGTCGCTGGTGGCGGTGATCGGCGTTGAACACCCGTCGCTGGGCGAAGAGATCAAAGCGGTGGTGGTATTGAAAGAAACGGAAGAGCCGATCGAGGAGGAAACGCTGATTGCCTGGAGCCGGGAGCGGCTGGCGGCGTACAAGTATCCGCGTATCGTCGAGTTCGTCGAGCGTTTGCCGATGACCAGTACCGGTAAGGTGTTGAAGCGCTGTTTGCGCTGAGGAAAATCCGGCCTGCCGGGGCAGGCCGGGATACGGGCATCAACCTGGGTAGATGCCGCGCTCTTTACGTGCGGTCAGGATGCGCTCACAGGCCACGATGTAAGCCGCGGTGCGCAGGCTGCACTCTTTCTCGGCCGCCTTGTTCCAGACGTGGACCATGGCGTCGGTCATGATCTTGTCCATACGCTCGTTGATCTCGGACTCGCTCCAGAAGTAGCTCGCCATGTCCTGCACCCACTCGAAGTAACTGACCGTTACGCCGCCGGCGTTACAGATAACGTCCGGGACCACGGTGATGTTACGGGAACGCAGAATGTCGTCCGCTTCTGGGAAGGTTGGGCCGTTAGCGCCTTCCAGCACCAGCTTGGCGCTGAGGATTTCGGCGCGCTGACGGGTGATTTGGCCTTCCAGCGCCGCAGGGATCAGGATGTCCATGTCGACCGACCAGAACGCTTCGCTTTCGATCTCGCTGGCGCCAGGGAAGCCGGCGATCTGCTTGTGCTTGGCCTGGTATTCGGTCAGCGCGGTCAGGTCGATGCCGTTGGCGTTGAACAGGGTGGCGGAGTGGTCCTGGATGGTGACGACGCGCGCGCCGACGCCAACGAACAGGCGAGCCGCTTCGCTGCCCACGTTACCGAAGCCTTGTACCGCCACTTTGGCGCCTTCGATCTGCACGCCCAGACGCTTGGCCACTTCGCTGCCGGTGACGAACACGCCGCGGCCGGTCGCTTTCTCACGGCCCAGGGAGCCGCCGAGGTGGATTGGTTTGCCGGTGACCACGCCGGTGATGGTGGTGCCGTGGTTCATGGAGTAGGTGTCCATCATCCAGGCCATCACTTTGGCGTTGGTGCCGACGTCCGGCGCAGGAATGTCTTTCTGTGGCCCGATGATGAAGCCGATTTCGCTGGTGTAGCGGCGGGTCAGTCGCTCCAGTTCACCTTCAGACAGTTTGAACGGGTCGACGCGGATGCCGCCCTTGGCGCCGCCGTACGGCAGGTTGACCGCGGCACACTTGATGGTCATCCAGGCGGACAGGGCCATCACTTCGTTCAGATCGACGTCAGGGTGGAAGCGGATACCGCCTTTGCCCGGCCCACGCGACAGGTTGTGCTGTACGCGGAAACCTTCGAAGTGACGGATGGTGCCATCGTCCATCTGCAGCGGGATATCGACAATCAAAGCGCGCTTAGGGTGACGCAGCGTATCAACCCAGCGTGACAGCTCGCCGAGGTAAGGGGCGACGCGATCGATTTGTTGCAGATATGTAGCCCAAGCGGTGGTGCTGCTGTCTGAAGCGTAGGATAGCTTTTCCATAACCAACCTTTATATATTAGAGGTATTTATTTCGTTTAACCGTGGATTAGCAAGCGCATAACACTTTGCGACGCTAAATTTACCACTAATTATGCCGGTTGTTAGCCCCCCTCTCATCGGGCCAGCGGACGGTTTTTCGCCGCCTGCAGGGCGGCAAATGAATAGTTAATTACTTTTCATCGACGCTGAGCGTGTGCATGCATACTTTATGCATATAAAGCGCATAAAAACCCTTTTTATCTATTTTTCAGAAGCTTGAATGTGATCAAAAAGTTTCATTTTATTTAACTGCTATGTTGACAATGGCGTTTCCCCTCGGCAGCGTTAAAATCCTGTTAAAACGCCGTCTGCGGCCGTGTTTTTATCGTGCAAAGAGAAGCCTAATCCGAGGCTGTTTTAATGTGTTGCGGCCGTCGAGGCAGGGTCTGATAAATGTGCTCACCTGAAACGGACGGGTGACAGCGAGCGGCCACCCGTTCAGGTTTTGCCAATCAGCGTTAAAGAAGACCGCGCCGCCGTGGCGTGGTCATCCGGCACGCATTACGCGCCGGTATGCTGATAGCGTTTTAATTCCACCGGCTCAGCGCCGATACTCGCCAGATATTCTTTGACGGACGCCGGCGCGGAAGCCCGCGTAAATTGGTAGATGTTTTCATCCGCATCCAACAGCGTCTCCCATTTTACAATGTTCACCCAGCGAGGTTCATTGTCTACGCTGATGCCTGAGTCACGCGAAATGAACCCGTTCTGGTTTGAGATAAATTCCTCTTCTACACGCTTGTCCAATACGGCAAACGCTTCAGGGCTGAGTGAGGCCGGCAGTTTAAAACTTGAAACTTCAATAATGTAGCCGTTGGCGGAACAGTCCGCCCTAGATTCATGGTTCATAGTAAAAGTCCTTTAAATTAAATTGCTTATACAACTCAAATTAAGCTGCATCCTTATTGCAGTACTGCAAGTTAAATTTATTCTCGATGCCAGAAGGAAATAGTTAGGAATAGTCCGAATTGGCGTTTTTCTTTATGTAAAAGATGATGATTTTAATGGGATTTTTCTTGGATAAAGGAGTCCGCTAATCAATTCGCGATCGGCATGAAGTGAATAATTAAATAAAGGGGGTGGGGATTAATGTCATTGGCAAAGGTGCGGCTTTTAAATAACAAAACGGCATGTGAGTAAAGTGACTTTAAATATTTCCCTTTCCTCTTTCGCCTGGCGGGAGGTATTTTTCCGACGACCGGCAATGGCCAATTCTGATCCCGGGTGTGAACACTAAGGGCGTTTGCAGCGCCGCCGTCGGCGCAGGGGGCGCAAACGCCATCCGCTCGGCAAGCGGCGGCAACTGCGGTATGCTAAGCGGCTGAACAGCAAACCAAACCGGGCTATACGGAGACACCCCAGCGTGCCGAACTCTTCTTCTCAACTCGAACTTTTACGCTCGGTCGCCGACGGCATCGCGGCGCTGTTTTTCCCGAATGCGGAAGTGGTGATCCACGATCTGGCCACCAACAAGATTGCTTATCTGGCGAACAACCTGTCGAAGCGCAAACCGGGTGACGACGCCGGGCTGGACGACTTCGAGCTCGCCGGCGGCGCCGGCGTGACCGGCCCCTATGAGAAGCTGAACTGGGACGGCAAAAAGATGCGCTCGGTGAGCATCGCCGCGCGCGACGAGCAGGGCAAGCCCAGCTATCTGCTGTGCATCAACCTGAGCACCGCGATGTTCGAGGACGCCCGCAACGCGCTGGACATGTTCCTGTCGGTCACCCGGCTGCAGCCGCAGCCGCAAGCGCTGTTCAAAGATGACTGGCAGGAGAAGATCAACACCTTCCTGCACGACTGGCTGCGGCGCGAAAACGCCGCGCTCGGTGCGCTGAGCCGCGAACAGAAACGGCGGCTGGTCAGCGATCTCTATCATCAGGGGGCGTTCAAGGCCAAAAGCGCCGCCGACTACATCGCCAACGTGCTGTCGATGGGGCGCGCCACGGTGTACAAGCATTTGCGGGAACTGAAGCAGGAGTAAAGGCGGCGGGAAAGGCGGAAGAAATGGGCGGCGCTGGCCGCCCATTTTTGTTACCAGCGGTAGTTGACCGAAGCGATGATGCTGCGGCCGCTGCCGTAGAAGCAGGCGTACTCGCCGCTGCAGGATGAAACGTATTTCTTGTCCGTCAGGTTCTGTACGTTGAGCTGAAGCGCTGCACCGCGCAGCGCCGACGAGGCCTGGCCGAGGTCATATTTCACCATGGCGTCGTACAGCGTGTAGTGCGGCACATCGTACTGGCCGATGGCGTCGGCCGGCGCATCGCCGATGTAACGCACGCCGCTGCCGACGGTCAGGCCGTTCAGCGCGCCGCTCAGGAAGCTGTAGCTGCCCCAGGCGGACGCCGCGTGGCGCGGGATGCCCGCCGGGCTGTGGCCGATTTCGTCCGCCGAGTTGGAGTCTTTGGTCACCACGTCGGTGTAGGTATAGGCGGCGGTCAGCTTGATCTCTGGCGTTGGCTGAGCGTGCACTTCCGCCTCAATCCCTTTGGATTTCACCTCGCCGATCTGCTCGTAGGCGGAGGTGAGGCGGTTATAGGACGCCACATTGCGCTGGGTAATGTCGAACCAAGAGAGGGTCAGCAGGGTGTTGCCGCCCGGGATCTGGTACTTCACGCCCACCTCGGTTTGTTTGCCGGTGGTCGGCTTGAGCGGATCGGCGCCCGGCGCGCTCGGGTACAGGTTAGGATCGAACGAGGTGCTGTAGCTGACATACGGTGAAATGCCGTTGTCGAAGGCGTAAAGCAGGCCCGCGCGGCCGGTAAACTGGGCATCGTTGTAGGTCTGCTCTTTACCGCCGCTGGTGCGATCGCGGGTGTTGACCTGCGACCAGTCCTGACGGCCGGACAGCAGCAGGTTCCAGTTATTCCACTCCAGCTGGTCCTGCAGATACACCCCGACCTGATTCAGCGTCTTCAAGTCGCTGGAAGCCAGCGCCAGCGTGCTGCCATCGATGCTGGGGCGAACCGGGTTGGCCCAGTCGATCGGGTAGTCGTTGCCGCGATCGCGATACATCTTCGAATCGATATGGCTGTAGCGGTAATCCAGCCCGCCCAGCACCGTGTGCTTCACCTCGCCGGTGTCGAACAACCCCTTAAGCTGGTTATCCACGCCAAACTCGTTGGTCATCTGCGTTTCATGCTGCGCCATGCGGGTGACGGTATGGTCGTTGACTTTCGAGTTTACGTTATAAACCAGATATTTATAGTCTTCATCGCGGTGGGTGAAGCGCAGGTTCTGGGTGAACGACAGCGCATCGCTGAAGTTATGCTCGAGGCTGTAGCCGATCGACGCCTGCTCGCGCCGCGACTTGTTGAAGCTGGGTTCGCTGATGTTGAAGTCGTAGGGCACATAGCCCGCGCTGGTCGGGAACAGCGTGCCGGCGCGCGGCAGGAAGTTGCGCGATCCGGCTTTCGGATCGTTCTGGTAGCTGGTCAGCAGCGTAAAGCTGGTGTCTTCGTTCGGCAGCCAGGTGAAGGCCGGCGCGATGGCCACCCGTTGCTGCTTGCTGTCTTTGACAAACTCATGTTCGGTTCTGGCGATGCCGTTCAGGCGGTAGAACAGGGTATTGTCGTCGTTGAGCTTGCCGCCGAAATCGAACGCCGTTTCCGCCAGATGGCGGTTGCCGGTGCTGAATTTGACTTCGTGAATGCTTTGGGCGGTGGGGCGCTTGCTGGTCATCACCACTACGCCGCCGGGGCTGACCTGGCCGTACAGCACGCCGGCCGGGCCGTGCACCATCTCCACGCGCTCCAGCAGCCAGGGATCGATCTGCCCGGCGCCGCCGTTTTGGCTCGAAAGGCCAAAGTGCAGGCCGTCGAGCAGCTTGGGCGCATAGCGGAAGCCGCGGCTGATCACTTCGTCATTGCGGTTGGAGTTGCCGCGGTAGGTGGTGATTACCCCGCTGGTGTAGTTCAGCGCGTCGGCGACCGACGCCGGCTCCTGGTCGTTCATTTGCTCGCGCGTCACCACTGAGATGGACTGCGGCGTTTTACGCAGAGAGGCGGCGGTCTTGGTGCCAGCGGCGCTCTCTTTGGCGACGATCCCCTTGACCGGGGCGGTCACGCTGTTTTGCGCGTCGGCGGTCACCAGAATCGTCTCGTCCGCGGCGGCGGACGCGTGTGGCGCGAAGGGCAGTAAGGCCAGCGCCGATCCCAGCAATAAACGCTTGGCGGACATCGCCTCTGCGTTCGCGTTTTCTATCCCTTTGTTTTTAATCTTCATTATCTCTCCTGCATACCTGCGTTGTGTGTCATGCCACCCTGATAAACCCCGAAATGCCGACAAGCGCTCTTCACCCGTCGACGCGGAAACGCCGTGTGTGCACGACGGTAAAAATCCGACAAATAGTATTGAAAACGATAATGAGTATCAATACGATTGTCAGGTTTTGTAAAAATCACTCATGTTATGTAAGGGGCGCTATGGAGTTTTTGCCGGAAAAGAGGCCAGAAAACGGTCATGAGGGATTGGCGGCGCAGTGGCTGCGTGAAGAGGCGGCAGGGCAGCCCGCGTGGTGGCAGAAGGTCGCCTCACACGGCACGCCCATCGTCGAGCCGCACGATGACCGCCACGTCAAAATGACCTGGCTGTGGCGCGATCCCGCCGGCGATGAACGGCACTCGCCGATATGCCGCGTTTACGCCGATATCAACGGCATTACCGATCACCACAGCACGTCCCCCAGCAGCCTGACCAGGCTCCCCGGCACCGACGTTTGGTACGGCG
Source organism: Acanthamoeba sp. SK_2022b (assembly GCA_027943245.1). Taxonomy (NCBI): domain Eukaryota; phylum Discosea; order Longamoebia; family Acanthamoebidae; genus Acanthamoeba; species Acanthamoeba sp. SK_2022b. The sequence goes on from JANDJZ010000435.1 coordinate 36,054, forward strand.
CGGCCGTTATCGATCGCCGCTGGCGCGGCAGCTACAGCCTGATCCCCATCACAGAGCGAGATCTTCCCCCCGTCTTCAGCGGCGACGAAACGTTGCGCGATCGCCAGCAGCGCGCCTGGTGGGTATCGCTGTTCCCGCTGGCGATCGCCGATCCGCTAAATCGCCTCTCGCTGGGGCCTTCGCATCGCCCGCGCCCGGTTTCCCTGGCGCAAGGGCCGGATGCCGACGACCAAAGCGCCTGGCAGGCCGCCGATCGGCCATTGGACGAGGCGCGGCTACAGCTTTTTCAGTGGCGCAGCGAACGTCTGGATAACCAGCGGCGCGTTTGGCTGTATGCCAGCGGCGACGCGGCGGTGAAAGCGAACCGCCCGTTGGTGCTATTGCTCGATGGCCAAAACTGGATCGAAAGGCACGCGCTGTTGCCGGTGATCGAGCACGAAACCGCAAAAGGGCGGCTGCCGCCCGCGTGCTGGCTGCTGATCGATGCGATCGACGGTGAACACCGGGAAAACGAGCTGCCCTGCAACGCCGCCTTCTGGCAGGCAATCATCGAAGAGCTGCTGCCGCAGGCGCAGAAGCGCGAAGCGTTCAGTGAGGAAGGGGCGCGCACCGTCGTCGCCGGCCAAAGCTACGGCGGGCTGGCGGCGTTATATGCCGGTGTGCACTGGCCGGAACGCTTCGGCCGCGTGCTGAGCCAGTCCGGCTCCTTCTGGTGGCCCACGGTGCAATTCGTTACCCAGTTCGAAAAACGCCACGAACTGGAGGAAGGCTGGCTGATACGCCAGGTTCGGCAACGCGACGCGGCGGCGCCCACGCTCACCGTGATTCAGCAAGCCGGCGATCGGGAGGCGGACATCGAATTCGTTAATCGCCAGATGCACCAGGCGCTGACGGCGGCGGGGCACCGCGCCGAATACCGCGTGTTTTCCGGCGGGCACGATGCGCTCTGCTGGCGCGGCGGCCTGGTGGACGGCGTGCGCCAGCTGCTTTCCGCGATGGAATAACCCACACATTTTGACAGACAGGTAATGCAAATGACTCAGGAACAACAAAACCCGTTCGATGACGAAAGCCTCCGTTTCACCGTTTTGGTCAACGCGCAGCAGCAGTATTCGCTGTGGCCGCAGTTTGCCGAGACGCCGCAGGGGTGGCGCGTGCTGATGGGGCCGGCGTCGCGCGGCGAATGCATCGACTACATCGAAACGCACTGGCAGGACATGCGGCCGGCGGCGCTGAAAGCGGCGGATGCGGCGCGTTAAGCGCCAGGCAGCCACATCGATACATTCCGTTTGAGGAAAAGGACAGACACCATGTCAGAAACGCTTTCTTTGCCGGATACTCAGGTCGAGTATCGGGAGTATCCGCTGGTTGCAGCGCAACCGGGGATCTGGATCGCCGACCAAATCGCGCTGCGCCGCAACGGCTTCGCCGTGGCGCACTACACCGAACTGCACGGCGCTATCGATCGTTCGTCGTTGGAGCGCGCCATCCGTCAAGGGCTGGCCGAAGCGGATACGGTTCAGGCGCGATTCTTTGAGGCGCAGGACGGCCAGCCGGTGCAGCGTTTGCCGCTGATAGCCGACCCCGCACGCGTGCAGGCGCCGGAGTGGCTCGATTTCAGCGCACGGCCGGACGCCGAACAGGCGGCGCTGGCGCTGATGAACGACGATCTGGCGCAGGATCTGCCGGCAGACGGCGAGCGGCCGCTTTATCGCCATATGGTGATCCGCGTCAGCGCCGATCGCTGGTTCTGGTACCAGCGCTTTCATCATCTGACCCTGGACGGCTTCAGCTTCGAAGCCATCACCCGCCGGATCGCCGATCTCTATCGCGCGCTGCGCCACGGGCTGGCGCCGGCGGCCTCGCCGTTTACCCCGTTCGGCAAGGTGGTGGAAGAGTTTCAGCAATGGCAAACGTCGCCCGCACGTGAGCGGGCGGCCGAATTCTGGCGCCAGCATCTGCGCGATTTGCCGTCGCCGCTGTCGTTATCGACGGAAAACCGGGAGGTTGAACCGGGCGCCCAGCCGCTCAAACAGGCGCTGGTGCTGCCTGAATCGCTGTTTGACGAAGCGCGGCGCGATGATGCGCTGCAGTCGCTGCAACCGGCCGATATCGTCACGGCGGCGCTGGCGATGTATCTGGCGCGCATGAGCGGCGAAACCCGCTTCTCAATCGGTTTTCCTTTCATGCGCCGGATGGGGTCGCAGGCGCTGGCGGCGGTCGGCCCGGTGGTCAACGTGCTGCCGCTGCTGCTTAACGTGACGCCGGATCTGTCGCTGGCGGACGTCTGCCAGGCCACCGTGGCGGAGATCAAGCAGGCGCGCCGCCATCAACGCTATGAGGCGGAGCAGATCAAACGCGATCTCGGCCTGGTCGGCGGCCATCAGGAACTGTATGGCCCGGTGGTCAACGTCAAGGTCTACCACGGCGCCTTGTCGTTCGACGGTCAGGCGGCCGTCACCCATACGCTGGCGATGGGGCCGGTCGACGATCTGGAGTTTGAGATCGGTTTTCGAAGCGGCGTGCTGACGCTGTCTTTGGTCGCCAACCCGGCCAAATACTCGCCGCGCACCTTGCATCATCACGCGGAGCGCATCGGCCATTGGCTGCAGCAGCTGGCGCGGCAGCCGCATCAACCGCACGGTCAACTGGCGTTGATCGGCGAAGGGGAACTCAGACAACTCGCGGCCTGGGGGCGCGGCGCAGAGCTGGCGCCGCCGGCGGGCATGGTCTCGATCATGGATGCATTCCAGCGCCAGGTTGAGCGCCAGCCCGAGGCGTTGGCGGTGGCCTGCGGCGACGTGCGCCTCAGCTACCGGCAGCTCTCCGAACGGGTGATGCAGCTGGGGCGAGTGCTGATCGAAAGCGGCATCGGCGCCGAAGACGTGGTCGCCATCGGCATTCCGCGCTCGGTGGACACGCTGGTCGCGCTGTTCGGCGTGCTGGCCAGCGGCGCGGCCTATATGCCGCTCGATCTGGACTATCCGCGTGAACGTTTGGCGCTGATGTGCGACGACGCGCGGCCGGTGATGTTGCTGACCCACCGCGCCACGCGGGCCAACATGCCGGATCTGCCGCAGGTATTGTGCCTGGACGACGCCCCGTGCCTGGCGCGCTGCGCGGCCGCCGAGAGCACGCCGATAACGGATGCAGAGCGGCGCGTGCCGCTGAGCGAGGCGCATCTCGCCTACATGATTTACACCTCCGGCTCGACCGGCAAACCCAAGGGCGTCATGTCCACCCACCGCGGGCTGCTGAACCTGTTCCTGTCGCACCAGGCCTCTCTGTTCGGCCCGGCGATCGAAAAATTCCAGGCTCGCCACGCGCGCCGCTTGCGCGCCGGCCATACCTCCTCGTTTTCTTTCGACTCATCCTGGGAACCGCTGTTCTGCATGATGATGGGCAGCGAACTGGTTATCTTCGATGAGGAGCTGCGCCGCGACCCCTGGGCGCTGCTGGAACAAACCCAACAGACGCCGATCGATCTGCTGGACATCACGCCGTCGTTCTTCTCGCAACTGGTGGACTGCGGCCTGCTGAAGGGGCAGTTCCCGCTGCCGTCGTTCGTGATGATCGGCGGCGAGGCGGCGACGCCGACGCTGTGGAACCTGATGCAGCAGCATCCGGAGGTGGAGATCCACAACTATTATGGCCCGTCCGAATACACCGTCGATACCCTCGGCGCGCCGGTGACGGCCGCAGACCAGCCGGTGATCGGCCGTCCCCTCGCCAATACCTCAGTTTGGCTGCTCGACAGCCGCCTGCAGCCGGTGCCGATCGGCGCGGCGGGCGAGCTGTACATTTCCGGCAAAGGCATTGCACGCGGTTACCTGCGGCGCCCGGATCTGACGGCGGCGCGCTTTGTCGCCAACCCGTTCGCCGAAGGCGAGGTGATGTACCGCAGCGGCGATCTGATGCGCTGGAGCGCGGAGGGCCAGCTGGTGTTCATTGGCCGGACCGATCACCAAATCAAGGTGCGCGGCTTCCGCGTCGAGCTGGGTGAGGTGGAAAGCGCCTTGGCCGCCTTGCCGGACGTGGGGCGAGCGGTGGTGATCGCCGAGCCGATCGGCGCTACCTATCGCCTGATCGGCTACTGCTCGGTGCAGGATGACGCGCGCCGTGCCTCGCCGGTGCTGCAAAACGAGCTGCTGGAGCAGCTGGCGCAGCGTCTGCCGGATTATATGGTGCCGGCGATCCTGGTGGTGATGCCGGAGCTGCCGCTCAACGTCAACGGCAAGATTGACCGCCAGGCGCTGCCCAAACCGCAGGAGACGCTGGCGCAAAGCATTCGCGAACCGGCCACCGAGCAGGAAAGGCTGATTTGCTGCGCGATGGCCCACCTGTTGGGGATGGATCGCGTCGGCGCCGACGACGATTTCTTCGCGCTCGGCGGCGACAGCATCTCGGCGATGGGGCTGGGCACCGCCCTGCGGCGCAACGGCTATCTGCTGCGGCCGCGCGAGATCTTCGCGCTGCACACCCCCGCGCGCATGGCGCAGGCGATGCAGCCGCTGGTCGTAGACTCTCAGGCCTCACGCAGCGTGCAGCAAGGCCCGATCGACGGGCTGCCGATCCTGCACTGGTTCGCCGAAACGGGCGATATGCATCGCCGCTTTGCGCACGGCGTTTTCCTGCGCGTGCCTGCCGAGCTGCAGCCGGAACAGCTGCGTGATGCGTTGGACCAGCTGCGCGCGGCGCACCCGGCGCTGGGCGCCAGGATCCGCGATGGCCGGTTGGTGGTTGAAGAAGCCGCTAGCGCTGAGTTCATGCAGGTTCAGGCCGTATCCGGCGAACTGGAGCCGGCGGCGGAACAGGCTTTCGACGCCGCACTTGAGCATCTCGATCCGGCGGCCGGCGCCATGATGCAGGCGATCCTGTTGCAGCGCGACGGGCAGAGCCTGGGGCTGGTGCTGGCGATCCACCACCTGGTGGTCGACGGCGTTTCCTGGCGCATCCTGCTCGAGGAGCTGCGGCAAGTGGCCGACAGCGCCATGCAGGGGCGGCCGATCACGCTGCCGCCGGAAGAAACCTCGCTCTATGAGTGGTCCGCGCGTTTACGCGCCGACGTGGAACGCCGGGAAGCCGAGCTGCCGTTCTGGCGGCAAATGCTGGCGGAC
>JANDJZ010000436.1:0-32076 GCA_027943245.1 Acanthamoeba sp. SK_2022b
CCTCTCCCTCTCCCGTGCATTGCTTACTACGTTACGGTCCACGTTCCCGCGAACTGCAGTGCTTCTCGCTCCGATCGGTGCCGATAAGATATTCGAGGGACAGGGCGCGGACACCGACAACGGGCCATTGATCGACGCAGGCGTTCCCGGTATGACCCTCCCGCGTGCACATCATGCTACCAAGATTTCGTTTATTCATTGCAACCCGACGCAACATCAAACTTGTTTGAGGGACTTGGTAGGAGGTGCGCTTGAGACCGAGGGGTCCAAGGACTACTACTTCCGCTACCATCACTCGCAAGCGGTACCACGCCTTCTCCCTCACCAGAGCCCGTGCTACAGGATCTCTCGCTGATGCGGTGATGTGCGCGTGCAGGACACCATAACCGTGCTGGACTACGAGGGCATACGCAAGTCGGTCGCTGCGTTTGGCGTTCTTGCCTACGTAGCTGCGGACATCCCGCAAGACCTGCAATCGGTCTGAGACGCTACAACTGCCGCGTGTGCGGTCTGCATTGTAGATTCTGCTGCTTTACTGAACTAGTTTGTATATACATTGGCCAACACAGAGAGAGAGAGAGGAGAGGAGAAGAGCGATCTCATATGTCACGCATGAGAAAGATGTCGGAGATGGTATTGGGAATGCTGCTGATAGATTCCTTCGTTGAGTACTTGACGTCCCAGGCCATCACGTAGTAGCCTTGGTCCATGAACCAACCAATGAGCTCGTCGAAGGAGCCCCACGGATGAGCAGAGATGCTGCGTCCGAGAGACACCGCCAGCACGGCTATCCGCTTGTCCGCAAAGAAGTCCTTGCCTGCGTGAAGCACCTTGTACTCGAAGTTCTCCACATCTACGTGCACGAACCACGGTCCCGGGATCTCGTAGAGGCGTTGCTCCTTGAACAGCCGCTGAAGCGACACCACCTTCACCTGCGGCGATCGGTGGTTGGCGTGTTTGCGTGGCCCTAGGAAAGGGGAGAATGGGGTAGGGTACGATGAGAGTGTTTTCTGGGGTGCAGCCTGACCCAACCTCGGCAGAGCCGCTGTTTCCGATGTTGAAGCACATGGGCGAGTCGGGCATGTCCTGGTCCGCCAGGCCGACCGGAAAGATGCGGACATTGTGGCGCCAGCCGTTGAGCCATACGTTCTCGCAGATGCGGTGCACGTTGGGCTTGAGGGGCTCGAAGGCCAGGACCAGGTCGCCGTTCATGGCGGCCTGCGCGAACTCGCTCCCTATATTAGCCCCTGGATGAAAGAAGGTAGAGTCACCTCACACGACCCACATCAAGCCAAGGGGGACAAGGCAGGGTTACCGATGTCAAAGAAGGCAAACTGCCGATTGTGGAAGCGCGCCTTGACTGATCGGTAGGTGTCTACCAATCCGCAGTCATAGCAACCAGTATACATGGAATACTGGCTGACGTGGTCAGCTGCTCCGTGATGCGAGAAGCGGTAGCCCATGGCGGTATCGGACACGTGGTGAGGCTGCCACGAGGAATTCTTGGCCAACTCACTGGCGATATGGCCGCACTGGGCCTCGAAGCTGTAGGGGTCGTAAGTGGAAAGGTCCGGCCCACGCAAGCGCGCCCAAGCGAACTCGTCACCGTGGTGATAGGTCATGCTGACATGTTGCAGCTGTCCGAGCCAGCAAATCATCATCATCACGAGGAGACTCGCGCCAACGAGGCAAGCAAAGCCACGCGCCAGCTTACGCGTTCGTGTTGTTGATCGCATGACGCCTGCAGTTAGGGACTACGACGCCCCAAGCCATGATCATCGTACCAATCCTGCCCAAGGATGTCTGCGGTATCGGTCTGTAGCGGTGACATGGGACTGAAGGTGAGCAAAACTGTCAAACGGCGAGGACCGACGAGCTGTAGGCGTACGAGCCAGGTACTGCGTGCATAGCCCCCTGGAAGGGCTGAATAGGCCATAAGACGTACGTGGCCATTTGGGTAAACCAAGGGAGAATAACAGAATCCTTTTATCCTGCCCAGCAAAGGCATGGACCCTTTAACCTTCCAAGTACCACGCGATTCCAGGTGGTGGAACTAGTTACCGTAGATAAGTTGATTACGTGACTCCATCATGACTGATCTGGCCTGCAGGCAAAGGTGATCAGCACACGCAGTTGGCCGATTTCGCGCTGCTCCTTCTTCGTCTCTCTGGCTCCTTCTTCTTCCCGCTCTCCCTCTTCACTCTCGCTTTCCTTTCTTTCGTCGCCTTCCTTCTCTTCCTCTTCTGCTTCTGCTTCTCCTTTGCTACGCTGCTGAAATTTGCCCATCAGCTCACGCAGCCACCCTCCTCGCTTTTCGCTCTTGGTGGTTTTGCTCTCGGCCTTGGCTCTCGCCTTCCTCCTCTCGCCGCCTTCTCCCTTGGCCGCCTGCTGCTCCTGCTCCGCCTCCTCTTTGCCCTTGTAGCGCCGGTGCGTGGTAGCGACGAGAGGCACGGCCAACTCAAGGCTCCCGCGGGGCAGCCCCGACGTGATGGTGTGCGTGGGAACCGCCACCACGCCCATCACCACCGGCGGATTGGCGCGTCTGGTACCCGGTCCCCCCCCCCAAGCAGGTATCAGCCAAACCAACCGCCTGTCGTTGCCTGCGGGAGCAGACGTGTACTTTTCGCGGTCGTGTGAGCGGCGGAAGAGGCCGAAACGGAACTCGAAGCCCTTTGCCCCGCTCCCCTCGCCTACCAGCGGCGGGGATGGAGCGCTGAGGTCGGCCTCCATGAGAGCGAGGTTCGTGCAGACCAACTCGCCCTGCCACTCGTCATCGGTACCGTCGCCCTTGGTCTTGTGCTCCATTACCAGCGGCCGCGCGTGCTTCTTGGATAGCAGCTCCACGAGCTCGAATCGGTTCTCGGTGTTCGAGAACATCATCGGCACAACTGACGACACACCACCACGTTGGTGAGCAGCCTGCTCCGTGTGTGCGTATGCATGCGCCTCATCCAAGCGAAAACGCACTCTTGAACGTGAACTCCATATTGGCGTAGAGATAGTACAGCCTCTGTTGGTCGACGTCGCCAATTGCGGGCACCGGTTAGTGTGCTATGCTTCCCTCTCTCTCTCTCTCTCTCTTTACACGAGCGCAGTGCGTGCAATCAGGCGGTCCGCACGGGCGAGCGATACCTGAAGAAGCCAGCGAGGGTGCGGCGGCTTGCCGGGGCTCCTGAGGCAGCGCCCTCCGGATTTGAAGCACTCGAGTGAGTAGAACCGCAGGTGCTTCTCCAGCACGCCCGCTTGGCCCGCCTCGAAGGCCGCCTTGTGGCCATCGTCCGACCGCGGCGGCTCCTCCTCTTCGATACCGACCTCGACCGCTTCCCTCAGCATCTGGACCCTTTCTTCATCCGTGACCGCCTGCCCCACACACACACGCCCAAAGGCACAGACACGTCGTGCTGAGCTTAAGGGGTGAAGGAGCGGAAAGAGGCGGAGTGGCGTGCGCACCGAAGACCGCCTGATGACGTCATTTATGCTGTTGGACTGGATCCACTCGCTCATGCACTGCCAGTGGGGCTCCTTCACCGGCACGGCGCCACTACGGTTCGGTCCAGAGTTGACGACCATTTGAATCATCTTGGCAACCAAGATCAGGTTGCGCTTCTGTCGGACCGACAGCTTCTCAAGCATCTGGCGGGTGCTGAACATGGTGATGCCTGTGCGCATGACGATAAACGAGCCGACCACCAGCAAGGCCTCGTCCTCCTCGGAGTCACTCTCCTTGGCGCCCGCCACTGCATCGACAGCGGGGCGGGAGCGTGATACGTCGTGCAGGTGGCGCACACAGGAATCGCTCTCCTCGGCGCTAGCCGCTGCATCGACAGCGGAGCGGGTGTGTAATGCCCGATGCAGATGGCGCACACTGGAGCTCAGGTGAGACCAGATCAACCTCGCCTCGCTGAACAGTCGAATGCATGCACGACATAACCGGTTAGCGCGATCAGGTCGAGAATAGGATCGGGCTGCGGCGCACAGGCAAGGGGTGGGCGAGGCGGTGGTGCTCGCACAGCGGAAACTGCAGCGTTCGGATCATTTCGACCAGGCCATTGCAAGCCCGCTCCAGCCTCTCCCGGTTTTGCTCAATGTTCTCCCTCGCCCGTGTCGGCTTGAGTGATGAGGATGTCAATAACGAAGACGACGGAGAGTGAGACAAGCGTGCGCGCGCGCGGGTGCCCGGAAGGAGGAAGGGGAGGCTACGATTGCTCGGCGTTACGTACATCGAGCTCCATCTCGCCTTCGAAGACGGACGAGGAGAGTAAAGGCATGAACTTGGCGTGGAGCTCGGCCTTGAGTCGGTTGTGAAGCCACAACGTGGGGAGCAGGATGGGCACCGACGTCGACCTGTAAAACAGCATGGCCCTAGTGCTCGACTGGCTCTCGGCTGCAGTAAAGGGAGCGAAGGAGAACGAAACCCGAAGGGACAAGGTCTGAGACGATGGCTAAAGCAAGGCGCGGCTGTGGAAGGGAGGAGGCGAAACACCTAACATGCGGGAGACGTGGGCCTCCATGAGGGGGAATATGAGGAGGTCGTAGACAAAGTGCGCCGGCAGCCTGACCAACGCATGAGCGAGGTCCTGCGCGGATGCCCCCACATTCCAATCCGTGATCAGCTCGCGGCTCATCAGCACCTGCACACGCAAATATACGCCACGCAGGTACGCAAACGCGCAGACAAAGGCGCAGAGCACGATCGAGGTGAACTGTCTGAAACGCGTTTTCCCAAAAGGGGACAGCCCCGCCGCAAGGTGGTACCTCGGCAAGCGCCGTTGCCATTTGATCAGACACGCAGAGCGGCCGCAGACAGGCCACCAATGCTCGCTTGTGCCGCGCGAAGAACCGCAGCCACGCCACTACGCTTACATCGGTTGGGGTGAGGGCAGCGGCGCGGGCCAGGTGTGGGGGGATGCCGTCCAGGACCAGAGAACACCAGCGCACGGCCCGCTCGTGAGGCGAGCGTCGCAGCACAACTTCCCATAGCTGCTTGTCTGTGCGGGTGTCCACATATGTGAGCCGTCGACACCCCCACAAAGAGGGGACGCACAACAAAGACGGGAGGGGGACCGCGAGAAAGACGCAGAGCACGGTGGGAGGTCTGGCCCACCCGGAGCAGGTCGCGTGGGTCCTGGAGATGGCTCAGCACAGTCAACGCCACCTCATCGGGAAGCCCTGCACCGAACAGCATTGTTTTGCTGTAGCCCCTCTTCTTTCTCTTGCTGGTTGCAATTTCCAATTTTGAATCGCAGTTTTCAGTTCACCCACAAAACTGGTGTTTTTATTCTTATGCCTCGTTGAGGCGCTGGAGAAGGAAGCTCACGAACAGGTCGGGGAAGTTGGGCGTCCCCGAGTAGCCTGTGGAAGACAGAAGGGGCACCACGTAGAGGCGCGAGTTTAAGAAGGACCCAAAGCAACGACGAGTTGGCGGCGTACCGGGGAAGTAGTTGACGTCGATGACGGCGTGCTGGCCGGTCTTGATGTTGGTGACCATGTCGAATCCCAGCAGCGACAGGCCCAGGGTGGCGCTCAGGGCGCCAGCGACGTGCTTCACCGTGTCCAGTGGCGGGTCGGCCAGGCGCGCACGATCCTGCCCGATAGCGTTTGGCGGCAGCACAGGAACAGTCACGAAACCGAAAAACTGGCTTGCTGGTTCTCTTACCTGAACGTCAAAACTCTTGTCGAAGAGGGTGCTGGGCAGAGGCTCCTGGCTGTTGAAGGTGATGCAGGTCGTCTCTATGGTGATAGGGGGAGGATGGGAAGGGGAGGAGCACGGCATGTGCGCGTGAGCGTCGGCAAAGGCGGACGAATGAGCGGAGAGGGGGCCGGGCAGTACCGTCAGAGCCCATGTTGCGGAGCGAGGGACGGCGCACGATGTAGACCTCGTCGCGCACGGCAAAGATCTTGAAGACGACAGCATCATGGTTGTAGTATTCCTGCATTCAATGGACAGAGGGCGTAATGAGCTTCAAGCAGAGAGTGCAGGTGCATGTGAACAGGTTACCTGCACGAGAAGCGGCAGCTCGAAGGAGTGGAGATCCTTCTCCTGAAACACGATTCCCATCTCATGCGAGGCCGCGCTGCCACACGCTTGGATGGTCTTCACGACTGGGGGTGGACACAGAATCAGTGAGGCGTGTCCGCTGTCGCGGCCGCGCCGACCGCCGGTGGGGGAGAGAGAGAGAGAGACGAAAGATGGAAGGGGAGTGGGCCGTACTCACGGGAAAGTGAACTTCTTCGGTAGCCAAGGCGACAGAATAGTCGTCCGCCTTCTGGTCCAGAATGACGTACCGCGGCGATCGAATCTGTGACTGCAGAGCCTGGCACATACAGAATGACGTGCACACATGCACGACACATGCAGGTGGGTGAGATCAGTGCGCACTCGCGTCCTTACCGGCGGACAGAAAGCGGGCCTGACCTGAGGGAGCTGGCGCTCCACATCGACGAGGAGCTTCGATATGCCCTGCCTGTCGATGATGGCCCGCTGCTTGCTGATCGGCTCCGCGTCGATGAGCTTGCTCTGCGACGCGAGGTAGGCCTGCAAGGACACCAACGAGGCGGAGGGAGAAGAGGATAGAAGAGAAGAGAGAGGGTACACGAATGGGTCGGCAAGGCAAGGTCAGCCGACATAGTAAGGCCAGCTGATGTGCACCTCCAAGTTGGCGATCTTGCGCTGCTGCTTCTCGTCATCCCCGCGCACTAGCTCGTCGGTCACCTGCAAGATGCGATGACGCCATTCGAGTTGGCGCCACTCTCCCACCTTGCGCAATGCTGGCGAAGGCCTCAACGTGCGTACCTTGTACAGGAGCATGTCGAAGGGTCCCTGCTCAGCGATGTCCCTCTCCAGGTCTACCGCCACCAACTCACATCCCTGGGATCTGTGACACGCCAATTCCACAAAATGAGTAAGAGGAAGGAAGGAAGTGTCAGGAAGAGGTAATGCACTTGTGGGATTATGCCAAAATAAATTCAAAAATAAAAATAAAAAGTGGCAGAGATTAACGCACGCGGCTATGGAGGTAATCTCGGCCCAGGGAAGACGGGCGAGCTTGCTCTGCGACATGTAGTACCCAATTCGACGCGTCTTGCTGCTTTCCATCTTCTCCCAACAGCAGCCGCAAGATAAAGATTAAAATAACCGAAAAACACAAGAGAAAATGCAAGCGAGGGCGTAAAATGCGAGTATTTACATTTTATGAAGTTGGCAATAGACAGGAGTGTGATATGAAGATATGTATAGGGAGCATCGGCGATCCACTCTGGATGGCGCCGCTGGGGTGTGTCCCTCAGAAGAGCGCTTCTTCTGGGCAATCCTTCTTGGGAAGAGGGAAGGAGAAGATGGTGATGAAGTCGAAGTCGGGAAGAGACGGGAGAGGTTATGTACGAGAACCAACGCCGTATACGACGATGGAGTAAGGGAGAGAAGAGGAAGAGGAAGAGGAAGAGGAGCGACCGGCAGGGCGAGGAAGTATTCCTCTGGAGGGAGGTGGAGGTCGCGGAAGGGAGGAAGACAGTGAGGCGGTTTAGAAGACCAGACGCTTGGTGAAGGCCTGGACGTGCTCCTGGTCGAGGACAAGGTTGTAGTCGACGGCGTAGAGGAAGTTAAGCTCGTTGAAGGTGAGCACGTTGGTGGGGATGTCGAAGATCTTGGAGAAGGTGGTGTTGGCGATTACGGGGTCGTGCCAGAACTTGATCGAGAGCACGACGGCCGTCAGGAACAGATCGAACACGTACTGGTACGAGATGGAACCCAGCACTCGGAAGTAGCGCTCGACATAGATGAGGGCTGCAGAACAGAAGAAAGAACGAGCCAGCAGTCAGCGTCGGTCGGCCAGCATGTTAAGAACGAAAGCGACGAAAGAACGAACAGAGGCGCCGTACCAGGCAAAAGGAGGTAGTCCATGTGCCACTCCTTGAGGAAGTTGGAGAAGACCTCAAGCGTCTGTTGGATCTGCTTCTCCACCTTCTTGGCGTCGAAGGTCTGACCCTCGGTGGTCTTCTGGAACCACCTGACGGCGAGCTTGGCATAAGCGTGGAGCACCTCCTGCTTGGCCTGAGCCTCGTTACCGAATCGCTCCTGCGCGAGGGTCATGATGGCGTTCTGCTTCTTCTGCAGCAGGCGGCGCGCGGCCTTGCTCTCGTCCCTGAGGGCCTTCTCGTCGGTGGTCGGCTGGACCTCCTTCTCCTTGTTCTCCTGCGCCACGCGGGGTCGATGGCGCAACTTGTTGCTGGCAGTGTTGACGGACGAAGTGACGCGGCTGGCAGCGGTCTCCACAGGGCCGCAGCCCAGGGCAGAGGAGTTCCAGGTCTGGGTGTTGGAGACGACTTGGACTTGGCTCATATTGAATTGCGTGATGTGAAGAAGAGTGGGGTGTAAAGGAGCTAGAGAAGATGGAAGTCTGCAAGTAGAGAAAGAGAGAGAGGGGGAGGGTAAGGAAATGCGCCCCTACAAAAGGCACAATGAGAAGAGGAGATTGTTTCAACAAGGGGAGCTCCTACCTGGTTCCTGAGGAGAGTAAAAGGATAGAGTGTGCGTGGAGGTAGAGTGGTCGTTGGCGCTCTTGGCTCAAGCTTTAGGTGATGATGTTGGAGGATAGTAAAGAACGAATAAATAGTGGAGGCCAGCTGTCTACCTGTCCTGTCGAATTCTCGTGCGCGGTGGATGGGGAGTGATTGACGGCCATCCCCTCCCGCTATGTGACCCTCCGCCGCTACGTTTCGGCTGCGTCTTGCGGTTGGTCTGAGCGGCTACTTGCTGTGTTTTCTTCCGAAACCAAGCGTAGCTCGTCCGCCACCTACACTTCTGCAGCCGCAGTAGAATTTCCGCCAAATCGCGACCCAATCCCCGCCGAGATGCGTGTCGACAACGCTCGATTCCACCAAAATCGTGCCTCGGTCGTGGAAGCGGCCGAGAAGAGAGAGAAGCACGAGGGTTGACCGGTTGGTCGACAGGGTTTGCAGGACAAGGGATAGTTGGGGAGTTTGCCGCCAGCCTGAATCTCGCGTGTGCCCTGTTAGATGGTAGACCATGAACTGAGCGTATGTGTGGGAATTTCTCTACATTTCAAAGTCGATTGGGTGGCGTTAGCGAGGATAACATGCCATCTGAGGTAGGAAACATACAGAGTGGTGGTAGCGGCCACTGGTAGCTCTGATCTGAGCCTATTAGATGTTGGATACCTGATCAGGACAGGGGAACGGCTGCTGAAACCGGCAAACCAGCCCACCCCGGTTCAATAGCTGCCCCAACCATATCTTCGCATTGGCTCTGCGCTGTAGGACAGAGTGCATTTGGTGGTGACGGGGTTTGCACACAATACAATCTACTTGCGCCGGTCCCTCACCACTGGCGCCTGGCCACAGCGGGTCTGCGCTGAGGCGCGACTTCGGGAAGGGCGCCTGACTTGAGTAAGTTGGAGAACACGTGGTAGGCCAGCGCGGGCTGGTACATCGGAGCCTGGAGGAGGGCATTTCAGTGTGCAGATTCAAGGGGGGAAAAGAGGTGCTGGTGGAGACGCGTACCTCGTGGCCGGCGCCCCGGATAGTGACGAAGGTGTACCTATCGAACACTTCGCTGTAGCCAGCAACCGCCTGCACGCCGGGAGCGTACCACGGCCTGCCAGAGGCGTTAGCAGCGAGCGGTGACCAATTCAGTTACTGTCCTTTGAAGGACCGCGCGCGCAAGCGTAATGAAGAGAGGGCGACGTACTTCCACCTCTTGACGATGGGACGATGGAGGCCATTCAGACAATACTGAGTGTACGCGAAGGGCACGGTGGCAATGTCGACATCTGTGTTATGCGTTGGGTAAGCTGAAGGCACACTGACGCTGGACAGCGAGGAGCCGTACCGCCGGAATAGTAAAGGATCTTGAGGTCGGGTCTCTTCACAAAGAACTCTTGGAGGTAGACGAGCATGTTCTGCTTCTGCATGGTGTAGTTGAGCGCGCGGCTGCACTCGGTCCACTTGGTCCCCTCGCGAGCGTGGATCGCCCTTTGGACGTCTGCGCGCTGAGAAACCCGAAACAGAGATACCAATGCAAGCTCAGCACGGTTGACCAACAGTGCGAGCCAGGGCTACCCAAGCGCGCGTACGTTGAGCCAGCGATTCGCGACCGTCTCAAAGCTCAGGCAGTTCGGGGTCTGCTCGAAGATGTCGAGCGAACTGTATGCGCCGGAGAGTGTGAGCCCCGACAGATTAATCACTTGCCAGCCCGCTGCACGCACCTGTTTCCGGTGCAGTAGTTGCTGTAGAGGTCGTCGCCATCGATGTTGCCGGTGGCCAGCACGATCTGCGCGAAGAGCATGTGGCACTTGGCGGGGTATTCCTCCTTCACCTGGTCGCAGCCCGTGGCGTGCCAAGTGAGGTAGTCCGAAATGCTCACCGTTCCATGCCAGTAACTGACATAACGAGGAACGAGGAGAATGGCAGTCCAGCGAATCAGAGATTGCTAAGGCGGCCCTGCACATGAGGATTCGATAAAGAAGGCAGAACGTACTAGAGCTCGACCTGAAGAGGCAGGTTATTGACGATGATGCCATAGTTGGGGCAGTCGATCACCGGATTGCCCAGCATCAGACCCTTCAGTTGCGCCTTGAGCCCCGCATCGGGCCTGTCAGGACGGACACACATACACCCGCGAGCACAAGAGAAGAAGTCAGCAATTTCTTCCAGAGAAGCAGGTGCTGTGCGAACGCACCCGTTAATGACCTGGTCAGCGAGCATGGGCACGTAGACGCCTCCGTAGCTCTCGCCGGTGATCCACAGGTCATGGAAGCGGTAGTGGGGGAAAACGTTGAGCCAGTTGCGCAGGAAGGCGTAGTTGTCCACCGCTGCGGATGCGGTGTGGCATAAGTGAGAGCAAATTGAATCACTGGCGGAAAGTCGAGAGAGGAGGTCGTTGGCGATTCACAAACCAGTCTTGTTGTCGTTGGTGATGTAGTCGCTGGGCGTGTCCGAATAGGAGAAGCCGACGCCAGCGGGAGCCTCGATGAACAACATATTCGCCACTCTTGACGTGGAAAGTGAGAGGCTGAGCAAAGGGGACGCGTAAAACGGTCGCGCTAGCAAGTCTTTACCTGTTCAGGCTCCACTTGTTCTCCTCGACGCCACCCGCGGGGTTGCCGTTGGGACGCAGAGGCCCGTGCTCTTGGGTCGCGCCGATGAGCGACGAGCATCCAGGGCCACCATTAAGCCACACCACCAACTGTTTTCCAACCACGCCGTCTTCCCGTGAGTCCGAACGCCTCTTAAGTGTCATCACGGCTTCAAATGCTCGTCTCGTCCCAGGGATATTGGGGTCCCGGGGGGGGGGGGGGGCAGAGAACGAGAAGGGAAAAGTGTACAGGATCGGAGGAAGGGTTGCTCTGGCTCTCAGCAAACCAAAAGAAGAGCTTGCGGCCGTGGGCCTCATCTACGGTGATGTACCCCGCGTAGTTGCGGAAGGGGAGCTCGCGGCCCGACTAGGTTTGCGACACACACGATTAATATACTGATGATACTTCGCACCGGCTTTTCCCTCCTTAGTCCAGTCTAAAGATGAAGCGATTAAGTGAGATGGAGATGTACATAGCCAGGGAGGGAGGTAACGAGGAAGTCCGACGGCGTGGCGCCCGAAGCCGTGGCGACGGCACAGACTACGCACAGGAGCGCAGCCACAAGCGTTAGTGAGAGGCGGGTCATCTCTTGCTGAGTGTGCGGGGCGGCAGAGAGAAAGGAAAGAGTAGATAGCCCCCAAACGCCGAAAGCAGGCCGCAATAAGTTGTGTGGGTTTTGTGTCAACTTTTATCCGCCAGTCTACCAATCCGGACACCGCGGCCACCAAAGCCCACAAGAGCACAACAAGCGGGGCAATATCAAATGTGTCGAACGTCGTAGTTGTAGGTGTCGTGGAGGTAGGTGGCTACGATGTTGCGGTGGCACTCGCGCACGGTGCCGCACGCGCAGAGAATGCAGATCCGCTCATGGGGAGCGGCCTGGACGCGCTGGCGTAGTCGGCGGGTGAGGAGCTCGCCCGCGGTCGTCATGAGTTCGCGGTAGAGGCGCAGTCTGGTGGGCGCGTCCATCTCTGCCTCGGAGCCATCGCTGCGCCACACGTTCCCCAGCTCCATGAAATGCTCGTAGTCGATGCCCTGCTTGCGCAGGATGACGCCCATCGCCCGGCCTGTGAAGTCCTTGTTGAAGCCGCAGTGGGGACTGATCCGGATGTCGAGCAGCCGCGTGATGCCGTTGGCCTTGAGCCGCTCCACAAACGCGTCCGTGCTCTTGAGGCCTCCATAGCCTACCGTGTAGATGACCTCGCTCGCGGTCTCACCCTCCCCTGCACCAAGGCTGAGCTCCACCTGTATGGAAGGCTCTGCTTTCACTGGTGGCGAAGACGACGGCGCCATCCTGGGTGGCCGATTTGTAACGGTGTTGGTAGATTTTGTTGATGTAGAGGTCGTGGAAGGCACTGACGTCGCTGGCGTGTAGCGGGGACCTCCCCCTCTTCCGCCACCGCCGCGGCCGCGGCCAGCCCCACCTCCCCAGCTTCCTTTTTGCATTTGTGCGTTTGTGTTTAGTAGTGGTTGTGCTGCGGCACAAATTGGCCTTTTTTGTCAACGCACACCCTGCTTCGCGGAAGAGTTCTCGAGAAGCGGAGAACACAGAAACAAAGGCGTCAAGGAGGGGGGGTAGAATGGTTTGTGAAGAAAGATGTACAGTGCTGGTACAGAGGAGGGGGGAGGGCTCTTTACAGGGAAGGGGAGAGAGACAAAATAATAAGAATTACAGAGGAAGACGAAAGGCCGGAGGGGGAGGAGAGAGAAACGAAGATCGCCTCTTCTGGGTGTTCGTTCCGCCTCTTCGTTTCCGTTAACGGTGCTTGCTTCGTCGTTGGGCTTCGCGTCATCGCCGCGTGCCGGCCGCCCTCGGCCGGTTGGTCGTCGAGGCAAACATGCAGAATCTTCCGCGCTAAGCGAGGTCGGCGAGGGTCTCAGCGGGTGACGGAGAGGACAGGCGGATGAGGAGCGACGAAGTGTTCGGGAGGGATCAGGTGCTGGTGAGCCCAGGCTCGAGCTCAGATGTAGTACTGGGTGGTGCCGGAGTCGAGCTCCACTCCTCCGGCCGGCCCGGCGGACATAGGCTCGTACTGCTGGTAATGCTGCGAGGACTGGAGGGCGCCGTCGCCGCTGCCCTCTTGCGTCTGGCCCATGTCGTCCACGTGCTGCTGGATGGCCACCTTGCCGCGCTTGGCCTCTTCCTCGAGGCACTTTCTCTTGTAACGGATGCGCTTGTTGCCGAACCAGTTGTTTACTTGGTTGAGGGTGAGGCCGCAGTGCGACGCCAGCATCATCTTTTCCTCATCGCTCGGGTAGGGATCGTTCACTACAACAAGGCGAAGACGAGGAATATGAGCCAAAGCTCCGCAAAGAAGCGGGGGGGAGGGGAAGGTGCATCGTACGGTGATTGAAGAACCAGGTGTTGAGCACTTCCGTGGCCTTCTTGTTCAAGCTCCTTCTCTTCTTCTTCACTTGGTTGTAGTGCTTCTGGAGCAGTACGATCGCGTTGCACACGCTCTGCGTTGGTGCGAACAAATCATCGGATCAGCGCTGCGGGTGGTTTGTGGGGGGGGGGGACAACGGATAAGGTGAGGGTTCAAAAAGAAGAGGCGCACCTGTCTGAGCTGAGTACGAAGATAGTCGAAGCGCTCCTGAAGGACGGCGAGCTTCATGGATTGCTCCTTCTCGGTAATAGGGCGCGTGGCGACCTGAGCCTTAAGGAGAGACATCACGTGCGAGGCGTACTGGTCGGCCACCAGGTTGAGCTGGCCGAGCTCCACCTCGTAGGCCTCCTGGAGCTTCTTCACCTTCTGGATGAACTCCTCGCCCTTGCTGGTCTTGGGCGCCGAGGCGAGATTGATGCCTTGGGATTTGCAGAAGCCATCCAGCGACCAATCGCTCAGGCCGGCGCTGGAGCCGCTGCTACGCTGTGATGGCGTGCCGCCGGGAGAAGACGAAGTGGAGGGCGTGGCGGGAGAGGGAGGCGAAGCGACAATCGAGGCCAGGTGAAGGATGGACTGCTGTTGGCGCGCCGCCCATTCGCTCTCGTGAGGGAGATTCTTACCCCCCACCGCGCCGGCGACTACAAGCATCATCGGATGGAGGGGGTTGGCCTCGAGCTTGACTTTGGTGTCCTCCATGTTCGATCCTGCCCCCGAAGTTTCAATCATCTCGACATTGTTGATTATGCCGGCTAGCTCGGTGTCGAGGATGGAACCATGTGTCTCCTTGGTCGACGTCGACGCCTTGCCGCTCAGCGGGAAGAGCTGCTCAATCGACGCGTCGATGACGGAAGGCGAGAGGGAGGGGGCAATAGTGATGGTAGCCGACATCGGCGGCATGCTGGAAGATGACGAAGTCGTCGAGGAAGAGGGTTGTATGGATGAGGAAGCGGGTAGGGGAAGGGGAGGAGGAGCGCCGGAATACGGGAGATGAAGGCCAGACGAAGAATGAAGTCCATAGCGGAGGTCGTCGGGGTACATCAAGTGCGGTGGCTGTTGCTGTTGGAGTTGGTGAAGTTGGCTCGAAATCTGATGCTGTTGCTGAAGATGGAGGGGAAGTCCGGGCAGCATCCCGCCGCCCGGCAACTGGAACGAGGCCGGCGAGGATGAAGGTGACGACGACGGATGGTCGAGGATTCCCGACGACGTGCGGCCGGCGGTGTAGGCCCCGACCGGCGGGAGGGAAGGCATCATCATCTGCTGATGGTGTTGCTGTTGTTGTCGGAGTTGCTGCTGATGAGCCGCGGAGAGCTGTTGTTGGTGCATGGCCACAGCCTGTTGTTGCTGCTGCTGCTGTTGCTGGGACGGTTGCTGAGGCCGCCCACCCGCCACGACATAGCCCGACCGGTTGGGCAGAGTCATGATGTCGGATGCGTTGGTCAAGATGCTGATGCCCTGCTGGTGGTGGAGAGGCGAAGGAGGGAAGTAGTGCTGCGGCTGCTGGTGCTGGCCCACCTCGGCCGCGTAGACGGGAGTAGTCACGAAGGAACTAATCTTTGACTGACGGGAGGTGTCGCGGGTTTCTTTATGGGAAGGCGCGTTATGAGCTGAAGCCGCGCGGAGGAGAGACGTGCAGAGAGGGGGGCTTCAACAGCACAGTCGCATATACCAGACGACGTGCGGTTGACAGTTGAAATGAAAGACTGAGGGGCGATGAGACGCGTGGTCGGGATGATGAGGAGGAAGGGGCCTCGACGCAAGGTCGCCTGCGGTTGAGGTCGAGTTGACTGAAGACTGCGGACCGCTGCTGTTCGGTTATGTGGTTGCGGAAGGCGAAATGGCGCAGAATGACAACTGGCAGCGCTTGTCGTCCGCCGGCCCAACTGTCAAATTAATGAGACGCGCGTGTCATTGGCACGAAACGTGACACCATTTCTACGGCTTCTCCACCGCTTCGCCACCGCCACGGTTTCGAATGCCGTTGCCGGCTTACGTCCATTTTTGAAAGTCGAAATTTCGATGACTGCATGTGCGGAGGGCGAGGCCCAAGGACGCGATCTGCTGATAACGGCCACTACAGGGGAGGTTGTGCACGGGGAGGATCGAGAAACTAGCACAGTGGAAGCGCGTAAGTGGCTCTGTGTGAGGAGTATGAGGTCGCTCGTTGCCAGTGGCCAACGTGATTGAAGGGCGGCTTACCGACCGTGGTGTGCTCGTTCTCGAGTGAGAATTGTCAGCACCATCAACGGCGACAGTGGCTAACTGTTAGCGCGAACAAGTGGAAATCATTATCTGACGAAACTTACTTACCATGCTTAACTGTTAGTTCGCCCAAGGGGAAGACATTAACCGGCGTATTCGAGAAAGGATCTCGTTGGTTGAGTGTCGTGGTCTGAGAGAACCAATGAGCATGAAACTGTACCAGGTGTTGTGCACCGCCACTAACGATAGACTGTGCATGATGTTCATGCGCTGGCAAAGTTGTTTATAGGCCTGAAACGCACCCTACGCAGGTGTACGTAAGGAGGATCCCGCCAGCAGCGGTAGCAGACCCCACCACAAGTCTAGCCCCGCACCTTTGGTTCGTGAACTTCCTCGTCCCTACCGAACGAATTTCTTTGTCCCAGCTCAAGTTAGTTTATTGGACGTCTTTGCCAATCGGTCGTAGTTAGGGAATGTTCTTCATCTTCTCTGGCTTGCCTTTGGCCATGGCGAGGTAGCCTTTCGAAGTTCGCACAGGGTGATCAGCTGCTCACCGCACAATTCGTGATTCGTGGCTGAGGGGAGTACCGTGAATGACTGCGACGGCTCCGCCCACCCAAGGCATGTACTTGACGTATTGGGGCCAGTAGGCCAGCGCCGCCTGCATGGCGAAGGTCAAGGTGGTGCAGGGGCAAACACATCAACTGTGGCAAGCAGTACCAAGCCGGGCGCTATGATGCCGACATGTATCCAATTGACCATCGAGCTATTGTCGTGGCCGATGATGTTCCTGGGTCTCTTGGTGCCGAGTTCGGTGCTCATGTTTGTAAGAAAGATGGATGCGTCAGGGTTGCACTGCGCCAGCGTTTTGTGGTCTTGTGCCGCCCTGAGGGGCCGTTTTAAAAGCGTCTCCTGTCACCCAAGGTCATTTCCGCTCCTTCTCTTCTTATTCTCCAGTACTTCAGCGTGAGTGGTCGGCGAGTCATGTCTTGCAAGACTCTCGCGGTGATCAGCTCGAGCCTCTTCTTGTTCAGTTTTCGTGTGGAGCACAGCTGCGGTTACTGGCAAGTCGATCAATGGTGATCAACAAGCGAGTGTCGCATGCAATCACCGCGCGTCGTGCGCCTTGAGCGGAGCATCCGATGGACCGGGTCGTTTCATTTACAGTGTTAGGGCGAGGGAAACAACCTGCAGCGCCAACGACGTCCTTGCGCGCGGCGCTCGACTCACTTGCGCTTGCCGCCGCGGGCGAGCTTCTTCGAGAGGCGTTCGCGAGCGGTCGTGCTGCTCGCACTCTTCTTGACTGCGGTAACGCCGGACAGAGAGAGGGACGCTCGTCGTGCCGCCTCCTGGGCTGGTGTGGCTGGGGCCGCCGCAGCTGTTCAGCGAGAGAGATGGTGAGCTACGATAGTGGATAGGTTGCAGACAGTGTGACAATCGCACCCTTGGCCTCCTTCTTGGCTTTACTGGCCTTGACAGCCTTGCTGGGCGGCTTCTTCGCCTTCTTAGGCTTCGCGGCCTTGACCGGCTTGGGCCCAGCTGAGAGCGAGAACTCGTCGCCATCCGATCCCTGCAGCTCCTCATCTTCGAGCTCCTCCTCGTCCTCCTCTTCGGCCCTTCTCGCCCTCTTGTGTGGCTGTGGCTTGTGCTGTCGCGTGTTGTGCTGAAGTTGCTCTTGTGACGCGTCCGCGAACGGTGGCGATGTTTGCGGGGCGGGTTGAGAGAGTTTGATTGTAAAAGGCTTGTAGGGCGGCAGCGGGGCTGCTGCGGAAGAGGCGTCGTCAGGCGTGGGCGAAGCGGAAGAGAGTGTGGATGCGGTGGCCGCGTTGGAGTGAGATGAAGTAGAGGTCGCAGTCGTGGCGAGGAGGTCCGGCGAGAGTGCGCTCTTCTTGATGATGATCTTGATGGGCACGTGCTCCTCCTTCTCTAATCGTGGTTTCCGTGCCTCAAGCTCGGCCGAGAGCTCCTGCAGCAGGGCCTCGGGGTTCTCCATCTCGGGTGGCACCTGCGCCCGATGCTTGAGACGCTCTGCAATTGCGTGTTGTGGTAGTGGTGGTGCATGTTGAGAAAGAGAGAGAGAGCCAGATCCGTGGGGTTAATTCTCTGAGAAGCCCCCCTCCCAAAAAAGCCATGAGGCCCGTTACCAAGGTCGTGCGGGTGGTTCAGCCA
The DNA here is from genome assembly GCA_027943245.1 of Acanthamoeba sp. SK_2022b. Classification (NCBI taxonomy): domain Eukaryota; phylum Discosea; order Longamoebia; family Acanthamoebidae; genus Acanthamoeba; species Acanthamoeba sp. SK_2022b. The sequence continues at coordinate 17,849 of JANDJZ010000436.1, forward strand.
CAGCGTGAGCCTGGCGACCAGATCGACCAGGCCTGTCCTCTCAAACTCCGAGAGCCCCCTTTTGGTGTCTGTTGAAAAGAAGAGGGGACGAGGCGCGTGAGCTTGAACCGGTCGAGGCGCAGAGCCTTCTCCTCTCGGATGGGAATTTGATGGTGGTAATAGGAAGAAAGACATTTGGGAGGGGACACACCTCGCAGCTTATTGAGATACGTCTGCGCCGCATACCACTGCATCATCTCGAAGAGCGGGAAACGGAACTTGCCCTCCGTTCGGGTCCGCTCCTCGATCTCGTAGCAGCGCAGCTGCATGGGAATGCTGAAGCCATGGAGGAAGTTGCCACCGAACACGAGCGAGTCTTCGGGCGTATATACAGCGTGAATCTACCGCCCACACGCACACAGCACACAATAGCGCAACACCACACAACCGAGTGGTGAGCCCAAGCGAGAAGGTGGAGTAAAGGTGGATAGTTGTGGAATGGTACCCAGCCAGTGGGAATCAGCATCGTGTTGCCCGGGTTTAACTCGATCTTGTAGCAATGGTCAACCTGCCATGTTTCATAGGAGGTGGGCGTGAAGGGGTGAGCGAAGGGGATTGGGTCTCCCTCAACACACTATCAAGAGAGAGAGAGAGAGAAGAGGAAAGTAGAGGAGATAGCTGTGGCGGCATGAGTATACCTTATCGGCAAGGAAAATATTGCCCTGCGATGGAGAGGTTACCCACTTCTCATACCGCTTCAGGTTCGCCAAGGTGGGTTCTATCATGAAGAACACCTTCTTGCCCCACAGCACGTGGTACCTGTACATGGGCACACGCACACGCATGCCACCACACGACACAATTGAGACTTACAATCAGGCACGAAGGCGATCGAGCAGAGAAGGCGATCGAGCAGAGAAGGCGAAAAGCGGATCGCACCACACGGACGAGCCGCCAAAGTCGATGTGGAAATCCGTGTAGGAGCCCTTGACGCTCATCAGGCAATAGTGCTGGACCTTCGGATAGTAGGCCCTCAGCTTCAGTTCAGCTTCTGGAACCGAGGCCGGGGTCGACGTTGGGTCTGGGGCGGAGGCGAGCGCGGGGCCGGGCTCGGGCTTGACCGCCGACGCGGCGTTGCCCAGCTGCTCCAGGCCAGCCAGCGCCAGCTCGAGGGTGTTCTTCTCCTGCCCGGGACTCTCTGCGGGTTGTTCGCTCTCGCCTGTCGCGGCGCTCTCCGTCGTCGTGCTCGGCACTGTCGACGCAGCCGGCTGTGAAGCTACCGAAGCGAAGAAAGGGTCAGTCAGTCTGTAAGCCAATCACTTTTACACATACGAAGAATCCGCGCGGAGTGCGTTCGGTGGGAAAGGGCCTACCCACGGGCTCCCGTTTTACGGCGCCGCTGGTGTTGGCTGACTCGGAGGGGTTGAGGGCGCGCTCTTTGAGCTCTCTGGGCCACACGGTGTCCACCCAGTCAGCCTTGCGCACGAACTTGGGCGCTCGAACCTTCTGCGCGAGCTTGGTCCCGCTGTGAGGTGGATGAGAAGAACGACCATGCAGGAGCGGGACCACAATTGCTCAAGCAAGCGAAGGGCTACCTGAACTCGAGGCTGATGACGTTGAGGATTCGCTTCCTCTGTTCTGGCGGCTGGTTAAAGTACTGCACCCAGTCTTCCATTTTCCAAGACGGCCTGAGCTCCGACTGGTCCATCACATCGATCACATCCAGCTCGCGGTTGCCTGTTTCAGGTGAGGTAAGAACATCAGTCAGCCGGACAACGGTTCCTCTATTTCTTTATTAACAAGTTACGGAAAATAATATCTACATTAGTGACGTCGATAAAGCAGTGAACGCACCGACGAGGGCTGCCACGGAATCAATGTCAAACGCCTTGCTTGAGGGAAGCTTCATCTCCAGTCCGTTTGGGTTCTTAAACAGGGTGGGCCGCTTGAAACCCGTCTTCTTGAACAGGCTGCCGTAGGATACGCCCTGTCCGGTTTCGTACATGTCCATGATCGCGCTTGGGTCTTCGAAATGGTGCTCCTGCGGGTACCCACGCACGGAGGGGGGAATTAGTGTCGACGCACTCTGGTGGCCCGGTTGTTGCGATTAAGAGGCAGCTGGAGTCTAATGCTGCGTACCAGTATGGTGGCTACGAAATCGAGCTTGCCTGCTTGGGCCTCCTTCTCTATCTTGTGAAAGTAGTCCTCGTCATCGAGATTATCGTAGATGACGTACTTGTTATGCGCTGCACGGCGCCTCGACGATCGCCGCACCTTGGTGCCTGCTGATTCCCCTTCCTCCTCGTTCTTCTGTTCCGTGGGTGCCTCTTCTTCGTCTAAAATGACATCCTGCGCCATGTACTCTCCATCGTCATCGTCATCGCTGACCCTCGCTTTCGCCCTGGGCCTGCTCACCGAAGGCTTCCTGCGTTTTTGCTTGGGCGGTTTGACATTGATGGCAGCCGAATTGGGCTCGTCCGCCGGAATGGACGAGGCATCAGCACTCAGTGGACGCTTAAGCCTTATTGTGACCTTCTGCGGCACAGCTTCAGCTGCCTATCTCAGCAACAATACAAACAATCAATGAGTTGGCTGATCGCAGGCTGCACTTTCGCGTATTGCGAAACCATAGGGAAAGCAACCTGAACTTCCTCTGTGGGCAGCGGCTCTTCGCGTTGGATGAGCTCACCCCCAAGGCGAAGCTTAATCTTGAGCCCCCCTCCCTTATTCTCTTGCTCCATGTCAGGCGCTGGCTCGTCCGCGCTCCTCTTGCTGTCTCGCTGGCCGTCCTGGTCGAAATCTCGTGTGTTAAAAAAAAAAAGAGGTGAAAATAACAGAGCTGCCTACTTTGAAGCTGCAAGGGCTATGTAGCAAGAAAGACACCATGGCAATGACATGCAACAACCAATCTCTCACCTAGCCCAAGCACCAGGTATAACAGGGCATACCGCTAAACAAGGGGGGGGGTGACCCACAAAAACTTGCAATCATTGTGTCCACATGTGCAGTGTTCATGCAGCTCCTCTTCACCACACATCACAACCTGCATGTGGTGCTGATGGCCTTCTTGAGGTTTATGCTTGCCATACCATTGCATGGTGAACATGGTGTAAAGCAAAGAGTATTGTGCATACTTTTGTGATGGTATTGCAAGCAAAAGTGGCAACAAGAATACCCACAACACATGCCCAAACATGACAACAAAGAGGGTGTATTTATGGGAAAGAAGGTGCATGAGCATCATGTATGCAATGGTATAGCAAGCATAAATGTCATGACGACCTCCAACATCACATGCCCACACATGACCAATTTGCAGGCTTTTTTGTGGTGAAGGAGGTGCATTGTGTATGTGAGTATGTGATGTTGATGGTCTTCTTGGCATTTCTCCCTGCTCTACCATTGCATATGCATATGCAATGCTCTTTCACTACAGATGGGCACTCAATCTGGTCCTGCATATGCATGTGTTGTGGGTATGCCATTTATTCTTTCCAGTCTATATGGTACATATGTGCAGAAGAGGATGCAGCCCTCAAAAAAATCATTGCACAACCTGCATCAGCAAGCCAGGAGATACACCTGATAAAATCAACTGCCTTACTGACAATAAAATGATGCATGATTCCTGATCAGCTGGCCTTGCACAAATCATCCTGCAAGCACACCAAAACTGTGAACAACTGAATAACAGGACATTGGGTGGCAGTGGGAATGCCAAGAAGACCATCAACATCTCATGCTCACACTTGACCAGATGGCAGGCATTTTTGTGGTGAAGCAGGTGCATGAGCATTGTGTATGCATACATGCCCAGATGGTGGGCATTTTTGTGGTGACAGAGTTGCATGAGCATTGCATGCATGTACATGATGGCAGAGCAGAGAGAAATGCCAAGAAGACCTCCAACATCACATGCTCATACATGACCAGATAGCAAGCATTTTTATAGTAAAGGTGGTGCATGAGCATTGTGTATGTGTACGTGATGGTATAGCAGAGCGAAATGCCAACAAGACCATCAACATCACATGCCCACACACATGACCACACGGAAGGGGAACATTCCCCTACTTATATGGCAAAAAATTCCCCACAACTCACTATCCCCATCAGAGTCAGGTTTGGAGTTATCATGACATGCCTTAACACTGGGGGGCACCTCTCATTTGATAATAGAGGAGGTTTACTAACATGTTGCACGCCACACAGTGGACTTGGGCACCAGGCTCAAGATGAGAGCTGTTTGCTTAAGTAGCTGACAATACTGAGCCAAAATGGGCAGAGAGGAGGCAAGGCTGCCAACATTGCCCCAACATTGGCTGCATTGGGTTGTAGTGGCCTGCTGCTTGTGCTTCTCCTACGTGAGGGTGAGTGCAGAAAGGTGTGCACATTCCCTGTGCAGGCCTCGAAGTTCTTCCTCTTGCTGTTGTTCTGTTTTTGTTTAAGAGGTGTTTATTTCCTCTATCTTCAACACATGCACAGTGCTGTTGTGGAGCTCCTGATGCCATACTCTTCTTATCATGAAGATAAGCTTGTGTTTGCACCTCAGCAACCTCTTGGTGCCACTGCATTGCAGCTTGTTCTGATATTCTGCAGCACCACAGTGTTATAACTGTGGGTTATGCACATTGTCACAATAAAGCATTGTGTCTTTGAAAAAGGGATGATGGTGGGATGCTGCTGAGCCAATTCGGTACAATAAGTGTTCTACTGAATGGCAGAGTCATCCATCTGTTTCATTCAAACTACAAATGATGCATTGCATCTGCCAGTACTTCCACTTTGTGGGTGCAGAGAAGGAGAAGAAGGGTGTTCATTATGTGGCTGCTTGTTGGCACCAACTGCTGGATGGTATCTTTAATGACACCATCAGAATTTGGAGGTCCAGAACACTTCAAAGGGAGGGCCAACGTGTATGTCTTCTCTCTTCTCCAACACCATTTCCCACACAACTTCACCTACTCCTTCTTTGCATCCTACCATGGGCATGGAGTTGTGACACAGCAGCATCACAAGGGGAAAACAATTTTAACACCACAACACACCCATCCATACCTCCAGTGACCTTGCCTCAATCCTCAACACAATCCACCACACTGCACAGATCCACACCACTAAAGATTTCCACACTTGTTTACTTTTGGTTCTATAAGATGGCACTGAGTTCTGCAATTGTTAAACTTTTCAAAAAACTAACATTGCGTTTAAAAAATCATGGAAGTCTACAATGTAAGATTTTCCGGCGTTAATATAAGACGACGTGGCCGAGTGGTTAAGGCGGTAGACTAGAAATCTACTGGGGTCTCCCCGCGCAGGTTCAAATCCTGCCGTCGTCGACTCCTTTTTTTCCACCCACTCTAGACAGCATCACCCACTTCGTGTTGTTGTAACATTTATTCTTTATTGTCTTCAATAAAAGAGTTAAAAAAAACTCATATCAGTGCCCTTTTTTCTCTTTGAGTGGAATGCATTGTGCAATCAAGCTGTGCTTTCACTTTGTGGGGGCTGGATGGACTCACCCAAGGCAGGTATGACAACCACATTCTCCAGCTTCTTGAAGCCATCTCCATCAGGCTGGCCCCTTCTTAGCCTGCGCATTAATTGGAGGAAACACTTTCATATAACTGAGTGTTCAGGAAAATGAGACTGCAGACAGCACCTGTCAGGGAAGGTGTCCTTTATGTCTACAGCTGCATCTCTTCACAACTGAAATCACCATTACCACTTTCACCTCCACACATCTAACACACCTTGTACTTCATTACATCCTCTTCTGCCACCTGAGGTTTATTGGCTTCCTCACTCCAGGCTTGCATGCTCATTTCAAGCCATGTGATCCTTGTTGTAGCTCTGCTATATCCTTTCCCAGCAGCTGCTAGATGGTTGTGATGCCATGGAGCAAATCCAATCTTGCTTCATCTTGAGGAATCTCCATTGAAAACCTTGGAGGAGTACATAGGGCACAGATGACTCCTTCAGCATCTTGGAGAACCATGAATGGGAGAAAGGTTTATAATAACAATAACAGAAAAATGATTGCCCTAAAAACCTCACCCTGAAACTTGTGTTATTCCTAGCACAAGTGAGACTCCTACCCTTGCACAAGAAGCCAAGTAGCGTTGGAAGTGAGGAAGAACAAGAGCACGAGCTTCAGCCTCTTCTGCTCCATATGACATCAACAGCTCTGGCTCTGGAGAAGGAGGCAAGAGGTCAGTGGGCGGTTGTTGGATCAGTTGGTGACAACTGTGGCACCTTGGTCTGTTGCTTTGGTCCAGTAGCCCACCTCTACGATGACAGGCTGTCGCCGTTGCTGATCTTCAAGCTCGTCACCTTCCTTTAGATGCGTGGGATAATCCAAGAGGACTGCAAGCTGGCGAACATAGATAGCGTTAACCATGACAGGTTGACCGGAGCAAGCAGATGAGGTACCTCTTTCTCACTCGCATGTGCCGCAGTGGTGGTCAGGCGTGGCGCCAACGAGGCTCGGTGGTCGTCAGGATCGAACACTATCAAGGAGCCTCCTAAGTCTTCGCAATAGGCCGATACAACATCGACGTGTACGATGCCCACTTGCAGACGCTTGCCCGCCACGTCGACCTCCCACTCAATGCGCTCCGGAGTTGCCGCATCGCAGACCGTGACGCGTCTCACATTCCCTCCAGTTGTTTCCAGCGCTGGTAGAAGCACTTGTGTGGCGTAGCGAACTGCGAGCTGCGGGCGGGCCGGCGCGTCCTGCCCGCACGCGGCTGCGGGAAACGTACACAACACAGCAGGTTTGACTCCAAGAAGGAGGAACAAAACCTCACCATGGAATCCCATCCTGGTTGGGTTAAGGCCTGCCTCACACAGCGACTCTCGCAGCCTCCGCCCCTCCTCTCCTGCAGCAAGCCCTGAGCTTAGACCCCTCCAAAAAATGGATAGGGGTGGGGCACACCATCAAGCCGTTGTTGCCACCACTGTGCTTCTAGCTGCTTCACCGCCTCGGCGACTGCTCGCAACACTCCTGCTTCGGTTGCCATGTCTCCGCACTACGGAGCTAAATCCGCCGGTGTGGTGAGTTTGCCTTTTCTTTTCTGTTTTCTGGCCGTCTTTTACTTGTTCGTACGTTAGGCCACCATGAGCAGCGGATTACGATTGGTGGCGCCCCCGACGAGGAGACAGGTGCTCTCAGCCTTTACAAGGAGATCGTTGTGGCATCACGCAGCTTCCGGCACAGTGACCCTCAGTGGTTTCTCGCCCGCGTGCGCCAGGAGTTTTACAAGACTGGTCGCGAGCCTGCCGAACGCATCAAATGGTTTGAGGTGCGCGCCACTTCCTCACCGGCGTGAACAATATCTCTTCTTCCGATTAATCTTCTTAAATGCGCGAACAGAAGGGCCAGCGGCTGATCCAAAACCAGGAGTGCATTCTATAGAGCGCTGGTTGCGAGCGTTTCCATGTACGGACATCATACTCTGTTCTCGAGAAGCGACGCTTCGTGTTCAGCGTTAGTAGCTTCGTGGCTGCCTGCGACACAGACAAGCTAGTGTCGTAGGAATCCTCATTCTCGTTCGCGCCGACCTGTTTACACACCAAGAAGTACATGTTCTCCTGACCTCGAACTCCAGTCGTTAGTCGTCCCCCGCCATCTCCTCTTCTCCTTCTTGAGGCTCTTCCTCTTCCTCCGCCTCGTCTTCGGATCGAGGGATTGACTTCTTCGATGAGCTGCTGCTGCGATGTGTAGGTCCGGTCTTGCCCTGTCCCGGCGTCCATTCAAGCGTGCAGGTAGGGCACTTCAAGGGGCCCTTTCCTTTGACCTTACCCTTGCCCTCCGACCATCGTCGCAGGCAGTGAAAGTGGGCACGCGTGCTGCACTTAGGGTTGGGACAGCCCTCGCCCTGTGTGCATCACGAAGGAAGCGTGAGGCGCGCTTGCCACTTACCACACGATGAGCAGCGGCGAGCGGGAGCGGAGTACCAGCACGACGAGCTCCTGACAGAAGACGCACTCGCGCAGCTGCTCGGGGAACGACTCTTCGATGTAGGATCGCAGCTCTAGCAGGGCCCGCACGCCCAGAGAAATGAGGCCGCTGGGTGGATCGGAGGGGGGGGGGATAAGTGGGATGAACAGACATCGGAGAGCACGGCTGAAGCAGCGACGCAGCGTCACCTTTTCGGCTCGCAGAGCCAGTGGTCGGCGACGAAGGCGGCGGCTGTCTCCTTGGCTTCCACCTTGGGCATCCCTGATGGCACGGCGCTGGAGAGTTGGCTGGCGGTGATCATTCCACCCGACTCTATGATCGCTTCGATCTGCCGGCGATGCAAAGAAGGTCAAGAACAGTGCTTGTGGGCGGAAGTTGGGGCTCAGCGCACGGCCACGCACGCGGTGAGGACGAGGCGGCATTACCAATTTCTTAAGAAACTCGACCTCCCGCTCGGTGTAGGAGGTAGCCAGCTTGGCGGTGTCGTCAGCGCGCGTATTGGCGATGCCGTACCATCCCACACCCGTCTGCTCGTCCACCACGCGCCGGATCTCCAGCCACAAGAAGTGCATGTTGTGATTGATCGTCGATACCACTGTCTCCAGTTCCGGCAACTGCCTCACTTTTTTTTTTTTGCACAATCAATTAGGACAACCTACACGAAGGGGAGGCGAATGAAGGAAGTGCCTTTGTAGTACGTGCAGAGGTCAGCCAATTTTTGCCTCACGTTCGCCTCCTTCTCGACGTGGCAGTCGATGAAAAATTGCAGCAATAGTCGGTGCACATCAGTCATTTGGTGCTCGCCCGCCCCACCACCTTCGCCCTCTTCCATCTGAATCACTTTTTGTAGGCCCTAATGGAGAAAAAGAAAAAGAAAAAGACAAAGAAAAACACCCACCACAAGAACGTAGGCGATTCAGGTTTGTTGAACACATTTGGGCTCATCAACATGTAGCTCATTGCAATGCATATCCTCCTGACCTGCAGGGACATCTTAGATGATCTAACAACATCACATTGATAGCTCCTAATTTTGTACTGTCCTGCTCAAATGAAGCCTCAGATGCAGTTACCCTTGGGGTGTGGTACTGCCACATCAGCAGGGTGCACAAACCAACACACCCTCACATTTTTCCCTCAAGTCACTCAATTGGATCTAAAATAAATGAAAAGGACACACTTCTGTACTTGGACACCAAGTTTGTTGACTTGACTGCCACATCATCAGTGCCACCTCCACCATCAACCTCAACCCTATGTTTATGGTCCCCCCCAATCTCCATTCCTCAACACTTTCTCACAGCCTTTCAGGCAATTCAGCCTACAGTCAGCCTACAGGCGGTGCCTGACCACCAACATCCAGAAGAGATAAATTGCTGAGAAGCAATCTATACTCAAGACACCCCCAATCCTCTTTCAAGACATGATGAATGCTGCACAGCTCCACCCATGTGATCACCCAATTCCACATCTGGTCCAAGCCAGTTCTGAGCTTGTCCATTGGCCTCCAGTCTCTATGTTAACACCATTGGAACTGCAGGAACACTGCCACACCAACATTGAGGAGAATTAGTTTGTCTCCCTTTGTATCCTGCCTGTCCTTTCTAACTTTATGCTACTCAGGCAAATTGATGAGTGTGAAGAGGAGCACCTTGGCCTGCAATCTGATGAGGATCTTCTTCCAAACAGCAACTGCAGCAGGAGATTGTGTGGTGATGTGCCACCTCATCTGTAGCCCCTTCAACCAAGTTTGACTAGGCCAATACATGACCTCTAATCTGTCCTTGAAGATGTGCTCAGCCTCAGTCATTCCACACTGCAGACCTCACCAGTCCATGTGCTAACCACACAGCCCCCAAATCACCAAGCTATGTGAACCACAGGACATCCATACACATGTGACACATTGACCAACAAACATACTGAGGTGTTATTTTCCTGTGTTGTTCACGAAACTGGCGTGAAGAGAAAGCGATTGCAAAAAGAAGTGGAAGGTGTCAACTCGCAGTAGCCCCGATAACGGAGAAAGCAGATCATCTGTCGACAGGTCGGGGTACGCTCGGTCGACGACAAAGCTTTTGGGCGAGCGGGACAAGCGCTGCGTTAGTTTTTTTTTTTGCGCCGCAACACACGTACGCCTGCCCTCTTCTCCAGTAGGCCACTTTTGGTCCTTTCAAATGCTTCAACTGCCTCGCCGCAATCCCAAGATTATGTATCTGATCTCAATTAACACAAATCTTTTTTCGTGTTGGACGTTTGTAGATTGATCATGGGCCACCACGGACTTCTTCACAACCTTCTGGGCCACCACCATCACCACCACGGCCACGGTCACGGTCACGGCCATCATCACCACCACGGTCATGGCCACGGTCACGGCCACCACCACCACGGCCATGGCCACGGTCACGAGCACGTCACGGTTGTCCACCACCCCGCGCCCGTTGTCCACCACCCTGCGCCCGTGCACCACCCTGCTCCCGGTAGGCCTTCCCAACCAATGGGCTCGCTTATTGCTTTCTGTCGACTTTGCCCGCAACTTTGGGTGGCTCACACTTCGTGTTCGTCGTGAAGGCTATGGCGCGCCTCCTCCTCACTACGGTGCCCCTGCCTACGGCGCTCCTCCTCCCCACTACGGCGCGCCCGCCTACGGCGCTCCTGCCTACGGCGCTCCTCCGTACGCTCTCCCTGTCGAGCTTCGTTTAAGCCCCGCATTGACTTCGACGCGTTTTCTTCTCCTGGCGCAGTGTGGCGACGGTTGTGATTGAGAGCCACGGGCACGGTCACCACGGCCACCATGGTCACGGCCACCACCACGACCACCATCACGGACATGGTCACCACCACGGTCACGGCCACCACCACCACGGCCACCACCACTAAGCGCCGTGGCGTGGTGACACCGAGAGACGGAGAGAGGCGCAATCGGTGACAAACGCGCACGGTTGCGCTCTCCAGTGGCTCACAGCCGACACGCCTGCATTGTGAGCGTCTCTCATTTGCTCTGCCGCTTTTGGCCAGTTGTGCATTTTATTATTATTATTATTATTATTTGTTTTATTATTTGTAAAAGAAGTGTAGCACTTCGGTGAGGCTCTTACTGTATTCGTAGGACACAGATCATTAAATAACACTCCTTCAACGCAGTCCGCACGTCTTTTTATTTTATGTTTTTTTCTCTCTTTTATATATAAAAAATAAATAGCGAAAAAGCAAGTTAGAATTCGCGGCTGGGTATCTTCCGGCACACTCTTTTCTTTAAGGAAGGCGCCGGGAGGTTTTGATTACCTCGCCGAGTGGAGAACCCAACGATGCGACGGCTGGTCGTGTCGCGAGGGGGGACGGCACGCAACTTCATGCTGCTGGCCGTGGTCTGCTTCGGGTTGGTAGCGTGCACGACCTTCCTACTCAACAACTCACTCTTGCCTTCCTCCCCGGGCAACTCTCTTTCTTCCTCTTCTGTCGTGGAGCTCTTGCGGTCAGCTGGTGCACCGACCCCACCACCGCCCTCGTCCCTGCCCTCACCTTCCTCCGTGCCCTCGGCTTCACCTTCCACATCGCCTTCTACATCACCATTACCCTCTTCCTCGTCCACCTCGGCAGTCGTGGCTTCCACTTCGGCGCACCTATACGGCGAGCACCCCCCGCCCAGCCTGGCTTGGGCGCCTCGCGTGGCCGCCCAGTGTCGGCAGGTCCGTTTCTCTCGCGCACGCACTGCCGCCCTTCGCCCATTGTGTGGCTCATTCCTTGGCGCCGTGTTGCGTGGTGCTGTGTGCTGTGGGCGTGGTCTATCACACAGGGCGAGGTCGTCACGGCAGGCCCGTGGGCCAAGGACTGCATTCCCGACGAGCGCGTCCTCGAGGAGACACAGCTCCGCTTCCCGCCTTTTGTCCTCCCCATGCCCCACTTCGTGTTGCCCAAGGTAGCTACCTCTTTGCGCACTGTCTCCGCCCTCTTTCTTCTTCTGGTGACGATGGCCACGAGCAGGATCGAGAGTGGTTCGTGTCGCTGGACGTAGTCAAGGGGTACATCAACGCCTCTCTCGTGTGCTTCCAGCGATCGCTGCCACCGGGCGTGCTCTGCCCGCTAATCGACTCGCACACCTCTCCCGACGACGTACGCGCAGCCTCTCTCATTTCTTCTTCCTTTTTCTTCTTTGCTCCTTCTCTTGCCCTTCTTCGTGTAAAGCCTTCTGACACGCGCGCATGCAATCCAGGTCCTCGTGTTCTGGACCGATCAGTACGTGATCGGCAAGAATCTCGTGTTATTGGATGGTACGGCCGACCCGTGGTAATGTGATCACAAACCACTCACCTAACCTATGCATCTCTCTCTGTGTGTTGTGTGTTGTGTGTTGTGTTGTGTGTTTGCTGTAACAACTACGATCCACGAAGGTGCGTTTGGCAAGTATGAGGGCTGTTCATGGAGCACTCAGTATGACACCTACCTGAAGGAGTACTCTAACTTTGCCAGCAAGACTCCGCACAAATGGGCCAAGCTCGCCCCAATGATCGTCGTGCAGGTATAGCCACAGTCGCACTGCGCGCCTAAGCGTATGTGCATGTGCGTGGCGTGCGTGGCGACTGACTACACGCGCTAATCATGTTGGGGGTGGGGTGCCTGTGTCAGGGCTGGAGCTTCCAGCACCTGATCGACGGCGTGCTGCCGCGGTTGATGCAGGCGTGGGAGGGCCTGCAGGCCGACCCCAACATCACCGTGCTGGTTGACTACAACCTGCCCAGGTTCCCCATCGTACAGAAGATCTGGGAGTACCTCCTTCCCGTCGACCGACTCGTCGTGTTCAATCCTGAAACCATCTTCCAGTACGGTTGCCTCACGCACACGCACACGCACACGCACACGCACACGCACACGCACACGCACACGCACACGCGCAGTTGTTGAATTGAGGCGTGGTGGTGGCGTCAAAAGGGGAAAGCTGTGGTACCAGTCGTGCCAATCACCGCCGTTCCATCCGTACCTGTGGAAGAAGATGCGCGAGCTGTTTGGCTATCGTGAGCTGCCCTTTGCCGACCGCAACACGATTGTCTACCTGGGCCGCGGCAAGCGGAGCGGGGAGACCTTCAACCACGGCCGGTCGGTCATCAACGAGGACCAGCTCATCGATGGTCTGGAGGCCTTCATTGCGCGAAGGAACGCCGAGCGCGAGGCCGCGGGTCAGGAGAAGCTGGAGCTCGTTGTGTTCAACCACGCCAACTACCCCACTCTTCAGAGCACCATCGCCTTCTTCAACCGGGCCAAAGTGCTCATCGGTATGAGCCGTTGTGTGCGTGCGCCTTCTGAAGGTAAACTCATCGCGGTCTCGGGGCGCAGGTCCACATGGCGGATCTTTTTACAACCTGATGTTCACGCCGAGCCACACGTTGACGATCGAGTTCATGCCCTACCAAAGGGTTTCGACGCCCAACCTCATCATCTGGCAGCAGGCTGCAATGCTCGACCACAACTACTACCTCCTCCCCTATCCCGCCTCTGGCGGTGATGTGCGGGTGGACGTCGACGCCATCACCAACATCTTCGAGCGCGAGATCCCACACTGACCTCCTAGCTCGACCCTATTTATTTGTTTTATTTGCTTTTTCTATAAAACTAATGTAGTTTCTAAAATGTTGAACTCATTAGTACAGGAAAACCGGTCGGGAACGATTTTTCCTTCGAGCAGGCTCACGGAGAGCCCACCTCGAACCGTTGGAGGCGTCGCAGCTTTCGCTCCAAGAAGCTGCCGGTGGCCGACATCCACTGCAGTGCGCTCAGGCTGTTGTTCAGGATCTCCTCCAACTCCATCACCTGCGCACAACACAGCACACCGCACACAGCCATCTTGGTGGGTCAATGCACCAGGTGGTCAGGCAAAAAGGCGCGGGGATGAGCAGACCTTGGATTCCTGGCTGACCCGCTGTCGTGTCAGGGTCGCGTTAAAATCGTGGACCAGACGATGCAGCTCGTGCTCCATTTCGTGCAGTTCCTTGTCCACTTGTTTCGCCGAATCATAGCTCGTTTCCCGCTCGCGAGCGAGGCCGCTCTGGACACGCGTGGAGTTGGCCTCCTCCTGCAGAGCGCCCAGCACAGCGTGGAAGCTCTCTTGATGCTGCATAGAGGAGATGGAGCAGCCTGATGAGGGCCAGCTTTCAGTGATTCAACTCAGTCTGTGCGCCGAACGTACTCGGAGAATGAGATCGAGTCGCCGGTCCACTTCAGACTGTGCGATGGTCATCTGGTCGATGTTGTGCGCCAGCTCCGCCATCTGAGGACGGAAAGCGGGGAG
>JANDJZ010000437.1:0-17099 GCA_027943245.1 Acanthamoeba sp. SK_2022b
GTCCACGCGGATCTCCTCCTTCTCCTCGTCGCTCAGGGGCGTCACCTTGCCCTCGGGGCTCACGATCTTGTCGCAGTACTGGAGCACGATCTCCGACGCGCCCTGCACGCGCGCGCGCTCGTGAGCAAACACCACACACACACACACACACACACACACACACACACACACACACACACACACACACACACACAGAGAGAGAGAGAGAGAGAGGAGCAAGTAGTGGGTGGAGGGGGGGGATGCCTTGGTGTAGAGGCGGTGGACTTTGTCCTGGGCCTCGAGGAGGATGGACATGCGCTTGCGCTCCGAGGAGAACGGGTAGAGCTGGCAGATCTTGAGCGTCTGGCGAACCTGGTCGTAGTCGCCCGACAGCTTCTCGACGAAGCCGAGCAGGGCACACTCTGTCTTGCTTCCGATGAACTCGGTCTGCCCGTGGCACGGAGCAGAGTAAGCGAACAAGTCAAGTCACACACACACACACACACACACACACACACACACACACACACACACACACAGACAGAGAGAGAGAGAGAGAGAGAGAAGAGGAGCAGTACGGTGTTCTTCTCCTTGTTCTTGGTGATGTAGGCCGTCGAGTTGATGGAGATGCCTTCCACGAGCGCGGTGTGCACCTCGGGGGCAAGGTCCTTCTTGCTGGGCAGGTTGTTGCCGTACTGGAAAAGCAGAGGTTCGCCCCCCCCCCATCGATCAGCAAAGGCGCGCGAATTCGGGCGAGGAGAGAGAGGAGGAGGAGAGAAAGAGAGAGAGAGAGGAGGTCTTGTTGGGGAGCGGATACCATCTTGCGGCCGAGCCAGACGTGGGTCACGGTCATGCGGTTTTCGGTGAGAGTGCCGGTCTTGTCGGAGCAGATGTTGGTGGCGCCTCCCATGGTCTCGCAGGCGTCCAAGTGGCGCACCAAGTTGTTGTCTTGGTGTCGCACGCGGCAGCGAGCACGAGCACCGATTAGAAGAGGAGCAAAGAAGAAGAAGTGGCGTAGAGAGGGGAAGAGAGAGAGAGGAGTTGTTACCCTTGAGCATCTTCATCATGGAGTAGGCCAACGAGATGGTGACGGCAAGGGGCAGGCCCTCGGGCACAGCGACGACGACGATGGTGATGGCGGTGATCACGAAGCCGACCAGCTCCTCGAGCATGTGCAGCTGCGCGCCCGACACGTACGTGAGCAACGAAGAAGGGGAGGTGGGGAGGGGAGGGCAGGGGAGGAGGAGGGCAGGCAGACCTCGAAGCTGTGGCCGGAAGAGTAGAGCCTCCACCCAAACTGGCCCACCAGCACGGAGAGCGTGAGGATGGCCACGACGAGACCGAGGTTTCCGATGGCGGCCGCCACGATCTCGAGCTTCTCTTGCAGGGGGGTATCCTACGCCAGGCCGCAGGCCACGTCAGCGCCCGACCCCCAACTACACGAGCCCCAAATTCACTGAAAATGGAAGGGGGGGTAATGGAGAAGGGGGTCGCCTACCTCCTGCTCCTTCTGCAGCAGGGCCTTGATCTTGCCCTTCTGCGAGTGCGCACCGACGGCAACCACGAGCATGCGACCCACGCCCTCGGTGACTGGCGTGCCAGAGATCAGGAAGGGCTCGTTCTTCAGATAAAACAAGGAAAGACCCCCCCGGTGAGTCTCTACGTCGTAGCGCAACACGCAGCGAGCAGTTACGTACTTCGCCCTTCTTAATCGCATCAGATTCACCAGTCATGGAGCTCTCGTCGACCTTCATGTTGTGCGAACCGAAGACCAAACCATCGGCAGGGATCTTGGGGGGGGGGGTTCCGAAAAGATAATTAAACACAAAATAGCAGCCGATTCGGCAGGGTAATCATCTGCGCGGACGGCACGTACCTCATCGCCGGTGCCGAGTTCAACCACGTCGCCCACGATGAGATCGTAAACGGACACCTGCCGCAAGTTGCCAGATGGTAAGCAATGCGCTGCGCACAAACGGAGGAGGGTAGGGCACCTGCTGCTGCTCGCCACAACGCATGACCTTTATGAGCTTGTCATCTGCCACTTGAGAGAGGCGCCTGAACTGCTGCTCCTTGGAGTAGTCGTTGAGAGAAGTGACCAGCACTACGATAACAACGGCAATCAGAATAGCCGTTCCTTCGATCCAGCCGCTAGAGGGGTTCTCGTAGAAGCCCAGCGCGAGGGACACCAGAGCCGCAACAATGAGAATTTTGAGGGTCTCATCTCCTAGCGCATCCAGCATCAACTCAAACAGCGTCTTGGCCGGGGGCGGATCGGTCTTGTTGGCTCCGAACGCGTGCACGCGCGCGGCTCTCCCCTCCTCGCTAAGTTGCTGACGATTGAGGCCCGTATCGAGGTTTGTCTTCAGGCCCTGGGCGATGGCCTTGAGGCCGCCTTTCGCATTGAGCTCAGCCGTCTGCCTGTCATCGAACAGCTGGCTCAGCTCATCTGCCGTGAAGGCAAAATCAGCCATTTTTCGTCCCTGTGTTGATGGTAAACAGGGCAGGAAGCGGTTCCCCTTGGCGTGGTACGTTCGGGATAGGGAGAAAGGGATACAAGAAATCGTTGGACTAAAGATCTTAAAAAAAAATAGCACAAAGGTTATTAACCTTTTTGTTGCCGACAACGACAACCAGTTCCCAATAGGATGGGCCAGCCCGTGGACTACCTTCCTAACATTCTGGAACACTTAGGAAAAGCTCCAGATTGCACCTGTTCTCCTAAGATCATGGCCTATGTAAGCCACCTGCACCTACACAACTCCCAGCCTGGTCTGCCTTTCCTTTTTAACTTAAAATGTTGTTTTGTGTAAAGGAGGTTGTAGGAGGTTTGTTGTGCTTTCTTCCCAGTCTCTGATGACCTGTTCTTTCCTTCTGTTCTGTCTTGTCAACCTTTTTTTACATTTGTTGAAATTCTGTATTGTGTTGATGGCACTCGCTTTTTCTGTAGACAGCACTGTCTGGGAAGGTGTCCTAAATGCTGACTGCTGATTTGACTGTAGAAAACTGTAGACATTTTAAGAAGGGGCAGTGTCTCATTTTCCTGAACACTCAGTTTTCTGTGGGTGCTTTATGCAGTGCCACCAGGATAGCTACAAGCTATCCTTTCTTGTTGTAGGGGGTGTTTTACATGCTCACCCACAACACATGCCCAGACAGAAGGTGCATGAGAATTACATTTCAATAGTAAATAATTCCACTCCTCCAAAAATCTGTTGCAGATCTTCATTTTGCACTACGTCATAGCATACATGATCATGAAAGCACAAAGAACACCAGGCTTTCTTGTGAACGCTCCTCGAAGAAACGGGGCTGCTCTCTGTTTATCGCAGATATTTGAAGATCGCAGGGCCTAAATGAAGTAAGGCGCGGGTGAGCTCTAATTTGGGTACGTCCTAAGCGGTCAACACCAACCACTCGTGGAGGAGCACCTGGTCTGGCACAGGCGGACAAGAAGGCTGGCTTACACCACCGCTCCCTCCAAGGCTGAACGCTGCAACACTAAGTGCCGAAAGGCGGAGTCTCAGTCCTCTGGCGAATGCTTCCCAGAGCGTGTCACGGCAACCAGCCCTGTTGGTGGCGGTGGTTGAGCACCCTACTCATGGGCGCAGTCTTCAGTGCCGTACTGCAGTATAGCCTCCTTCTCCTACTCTACTCCCCTCCCAGACCTCTTAGAGAGTTACCTACACATGGTGCCTTCCATTCGTTTTCTTCGTTATGTGCACGCAACCCGCTCACGACGCATTGTTCTTGCACACACACACGCACGCACGCACGCACGCACGCACAGCATTCCCTCCACACCACACATTACCACAGCCAACTGTGTGTGTGTGCGAGCCGTGCCAACAACAAGAGCGTGAGAGAGCGACGACTTCTGAAGATCGAGGCGATTCAGTACAAGGAGAAGAAGGGTCACCAGGTCCTCGCCTTCATGCAGTGCTCCCTCTTCTCGTATCAACAAATTAGCTAAACCTTCATTCCATCTTCCTCTTACTTGCAGCAGTGGGGACGATTGAACCCACACAGATAGAACCTTCAAGGTGTCCAAATCCTGTCCAGTCATTCCGCGAAAACGGGTCACCTGGTCATCATCACCTTTATGTGGCGCTCGTGAACTAAGCCCGAGTATTGATGGCCAGTAGTTGTGAATGCAGGTCCGTTCAACGCGACAGCGCAGCAAGCCGGCATTTTCGTAGGGCAACACGATTTGGAACGTCTGAAGCCGATCTTGCACGCTGGCTTGTTTCAGCGACAGCAGCAAAGACAGCAAATCAAGGCACTCTATAAAGAAGAGGGTCGAAACGGGACAGACACCAGTGTCGCGAACGACGCTGACCTGGTGCCGCTCGCCGTCCAGCGCGAGGTCGAGCGGGTGGCCCGGGCACTCGAGTCCGTCAATCGCACCAAGCTGGCGGCCATCTTCCGTGCCTGCTTCGTGAGCACGCTCGCGACCACCACCCTGCTCATGCCCAACGGCCACACGCACGTCTTCACCGGTTCGAACTCTGACTTTTATCGACGTCACTGCCTTGCAGACAAACCAACCATTGCTCAACCTGCGACACAGGCGACATTCCGGCCATGTGGCTACGCGACTCGGCTGCGCAGGTGAACCACTACATCCCTCTGGCCGCGCACGACCTCCACCTACAGGTCTTAATCGAAGGCACGCCCATACATCTCTATTCCCGCTCGAGCGCGGTGGGGAGGAGAGGCGTAGCCTAACTCGAGAATCGCTGGCGCCTGGTCAGGCCTGATCAAGCGACAGGCCAATCGCATCCTACTCGACCCCTACGCCAACGCCTTTCGTGAGCAGCCCTTAGAAGAGTGCGCCGTGCATCTGCGTCGTGTCCGTTTCGCGCTCGATAGCGCAGCCGATGCCTGATTGACCGTGTGCTGTTTTTTTGACAGTGTTCCACCAAGCGAGCGGAATGAGGGAAAGACGGAGGAGATCTGGGAGAGGAAGTACGAAGTCGACTCGCTGTGTTACTTTCTCTCGCTCTCCTACAAGTACTGGCGGGCCACACGTACAAATCCACCTCCACTCGCGGTCGTGGACTTGGCTCAAGACAGTGCCGTCATCGCCATCAGGCAGCACTTCTGCGTTCGATGGCGAGTGGCTGCGCGCCGCCGAGTTGATTGTGCGAACGTGGAAGAATGAACAGAAGCACACCCGCGAGGTACGTGGCCTTCGTCGCTGCGAACGAAAGGGCTGAAATGTGCTGCGCACTCCCGCTGGCCGACATCAGACGTCGCCCTACAGGCATCACCCGGCGATGCGGCAGAAAGGCTATGGAGCTTCGGCCAACTACACGGGCATGACCTGGGGCGGTATGCACCGAATTGTCTGCGGTGAGGCTCGGTGCACACATACACATACATATATACACACATGCAGGGTTCAGGCCATCGGATGACGCGTGCAAGTTTCCGTTCCTGGTACCCGCAAACATGTTTGCTGTGGTTACGCTCCAATACCTGGCCGAGATCGCCGAACGTGTCTTCGGGAACACCACACTCAGCGCCGAAGCCATGGAGCTTCGTCAACAGATCGACGACGGTTCGGGCCAGCCCCCCGCAAGCCAGCCAACTTTTATGCTCGTTGCTTATTGTCTTGCTGCAGGCATCCACAAGTACGCCATAGTGAAGCACAGGACTTACGGAAAGATCTACGCGTATGAGGTATGCCTGCCTCCTTCGTCAGTGCGTGTAGCGCACATTGGCTAAGGTGTGGCCCATGCTATCGCAACAGACCGACGGGATGGGAAGTTTCAATCTGATGGACGATGCCAACGTGCCGTCGTTGCTGTCGATACCCTACCTCGGCTACTGGTCACCCCACGACCCCGACCGCGAGATTGCCAGCAACACGCGGCGATTCGTGCTCTCCAGCGACAACCCTTACTTCATCACAGGTACGACTCACCCTTACCGTGTGTTGCGCTCGCTGAACTTTACTGTGTGTCCGCAGGTCAAGTGGCGCAAGGCATGGGGAGTCCGCACACACGCAAAAGATGGGTGTGGCACATTGGCCTTACCATGCAGGCCCTCACGTCGGACGACCGCGACGAGATTCTCAGCCTGATCGCCACATGTGAGGTCTGCAGCCACACACTGCCTCCAGTCGTAATCTCGTGTTTGGTTTGTGGTTTGATTGCTGACAAAATGGAACAGAACACCGACGCGGGCACGGGAGTGATGCACGAGTCATTCAACCCATACGACCCGGCCGCATTCTCGCGACCGTGGTTCGCGTGGGCCAACTCGCTGTTCGCCGAGCTGGTGCGCGACAAACTGGACCTCCTCCTGGCTGCCCCACCACCCGCACCTGCTAGCTCGTCAGCAGACACGTCAGCCAGATGACACAACATCAAAACGCTTTATAACAAAGCCTCGCACTCCTGCTCTCCGCGGCTGGAATCGTGTTATGTTCGTGAATGTGGCGCAACTCATCTCATGGCCACGCTCCCAGTGCAGGCAGATATCTCACCCGGGTGCTACTGCTGATTGTGGCCCGGCTCTGGCCGGTGTTGGTAAAAGATGGGCTCGCACTCGTCTGCGACGGTCTCGCCTTCCGGCGGGGGCCCGAGGAGAAAGAACTTGCTGTCGCCCTTGGAGAAAGCGTAGCACCCGACGCACGTGACGGTCAGCCCGTTTGCTATAATAGCCACCGACGTCCAACCACCAGGTGGGAGGTGGTTAGCAGCTCCGGTCCCGGTTCTGATGGCCAGCGGGTGGGCAAGAAAACCAAACCTGCCTCGAGCTTGCGCAACCGCTCGATCAGTGCTGCTTCGTCGGAGCCCTCCACGATGTCCCCGTCCTCCCTGCGCTTGGCCAGGGCAGGGTCAAAGCTGAACACAAACTTGAAGGCGGGAAAGCCTATGTAGTCGGCGTCTTCTGGTATGGCCTCCACGTGCACACGGTCTGGCGTGTAGCGGCGCTCAATATCGAGTTTGGCTGTTGGTGCTGGCGCGAGCTGGGGCAGGGGAGCTCCTGTACCAGACTCTGGGACATGGTGCACGCCCAGCACTTGCCAGGTTTCGTCCTCGAAGAAGAAGGCTTCTTGTGCCAGCAGGTGCAGGTAGGTACGCACGAAGCTCTCCCTCTTCTCCTGGAAAAAGAACACACAAGACCAGAGCAGCAGTGATGCCAAGCAAGAGCGAGTGCCGTTAGCTCTCTGCGCCCGAGTGCGAGCGTGTAGAGGGGTGGGGGAGCAAATGCCTCGTTGGGGTTGGCCGCCCTCTGTTGCCCGCTGGCTGTGTAGCCGCGGCGAGGTGCGCAGGGTAAGATGCCAGCGATGATCCTCGTCTGTGGTGTTCGCGGCTGGCTTCGCGTACAAGGGATAGCCGCGGACCGGCAGAGCGCGCCGCGCGTGGTGAGGGGCAGGAGTTGGGCCGGCTCAGCGCGGATCCATCGTAATGCGCTGTGGCGTGTTGAGAAAGCACCACTCCGGAGAAAAATATGAGGCGACCGGCCCATGACCTGTTGCGACAACGCCTTTGCCGCCATGAACGAGCGGTAGGTGCGAGTGAAGCACTCTCCTCCAAAACCTGTTTTCTAACACTTTTCCTAAATGTTTTCTCTATTCTTTAGCTAATTGAAAGCTCCTTTTTCTTCACACAAGTGCTTAGCTCAGACGGTGCTCAAAACGGTGCGAGGCGCTGCCTGTGCGTTTCTCCCTGAGCTGTCGTTACTGCTTTCTCGTACAGAGAAGCATGCAAAGATCAACATCTTACACGCCATATCCATCCCATTTCGGCCGCTCCCTTTGGTTGCTGTTGGTTGCTGTTGGTTGTTGTTGGTTGTTGTTGTTGTTGGTTGCAAAACAAGGACCCACAGGAACTGATGCCCTCGATGCCATAATAAAAGCCCTACCACCCTCAGCAATAGAAACTAAACACCAAGCAATGAACCAAATGCTCACCAACAATGCAAATCTACCAAAAGAGTGGAAATCTGCAAGGATAATTCTCCTCCCAAAAAGAAGGCAACCTTCAAGACCCACAAACAGACCCATCTCACTTCTCCAAGAACTCTACAAAACATACACACACATCATCACACAAATACTCAGCAAATGCTCAATAAATACATCCTCAACAAAAGCCAAATGGGCGAAAGGAAGGGCATGTAACAACAATCAGCTCTTAGAAGCCTCACAAACACAATAGAAGAAGGGTCCTGCCTTGACTGAGTGTTCAGGAAAATGAGACACTGCCCCTTCTCAAAATGTCAGTTTTCAACTGGCAAAAGAGCAGTCTGGAGCTGCAGACTTTTTGGACGCTGTTTTAAAATTAGCACAGGTGATTAGCTCATTCTTTGAGCGCCGATGGGCTGCCATGACCACAATGCTAACACTGGTACAAGCTCCTAATTGAGTGGTGTGAATGTGGCCATTTTGGTGTCCATTTGCTGTTTTGGACAACTGTGAAGGGGGAATTGTCACATGCCACCACATCCTCAAGGACACTGCATCAGGGGCTCCTCAACATGAGCTACACACATACACAGGCACATCAAGCGCAGCTGAAGGTGATGGTACAGAATGGGCTCTTGCCATTGTCAAGGTAGTTTCCTTCCCTTTCTCCATGCTCATGCACATGTCTCACTGTGTTTATGTGTGTCAGGAGAGTGGCATGAATGTAGCCTCAGTCACTGCTGATGGGGATGCAGCAGTCCATTCCCTTGTTGAGCAGATATTTGGTGATGATTGGGAAGAAAATCAAGTCCCATTTTCTAATCAGTGCATGTTCCCTTTCACCCTCATACCACGGACACTGCTTCTGATACCTTCTTCTCAGTAGGCATCAAGATGTACTCATGTGATGGCTTCTGCTGTCACATGCACAGCTTTGTGCCACACATCACTGATCCAGATCATGGTTTTTGTCACCACCAGAAATATTGGCCAGCCAACCCCCAACCACCTGGAGCACCCTGAATCTGTCAAGGTGCGCAAGACCTTCATTGAGGGCTACCTTGTGGAGAAGGGTACCTCCATGGCTTTTGCATGATACTAAATGAGTCCATCAATCGCACTAGGTTGACAAGGAGTGAAACTGGATGGGGATGTATGGACCGCTCCTTGACCTTGGACTGATCAAGCGGAATGAAGGTTTGTGATGTACTGCAGCTCCTTTGTTACTGATCTTGTTTCTGGTGCTACAGGGAGGAATGTTCTTCTCCAAGTCTTTGAGCACTTGGGCTTCAAGGTCTTGGATTGTTAAACAATCTTAAAGCTTGGTGGGCACATATCATGAGATTCAAACACTACAACCATCGAACCACACATAAGAAGAAACCCACAAGTACACCAAGCAAATTGGCCATGTGGAGGGGTTTTGCATGGACACAGGCTTGTACACAATCTTCTTAGTAGTTGAGTTGTGGTGGTGTGCTGGTACAGGTAAATATCTGGCTTAGTGTGGGTGAATTATATCACCAACATGGTGAGGTTGCACCTGTTTCAGCAACAGCAAAGTGCTTGAGCTACTTCTGCTGTGCTGGTTTGCTGCAGTGAGTTCATGATCATGTGGCTGGCTTTGGAGCAATGGTGGTTCATGAGCAAAACTGCACATACCAATATGCATAGCAGACTCTTCATGTTGGAAGCAGGTGGTGCTTACTGACCTTTGGTGTGCCTTATTGGCCAGTGAGTTAGACCTGGTCCTCAGAAATTTCTCCTGAATTTGGCTACATGCTCATGTCATCTTTACCAGGCCAGCAGATGATCAAGGCATAGGAACGCTTTCCATAATCAACTCGCAGGCTTCATGCGCTTTTCTGATCTTTCCGTATGCTTTGCTGATGCCTGCTATGATCCCCAGCCTGTGCCACAAAGAAATGTCCCAGTCAACTCATCTTAGGCGGCAGTGACCAGCTGTTGCGAGTACAATGCAGGCAACGGTGCAGCAGCCTTGTGAATTCACACCTCGCTACAATCAGCTCAACTACAAGCAACTTTGTTCATCAACGAGGCCAGGCATGCGCCCAGTAGCGATAACGCTGACCTGATCCATTCGACCTCAACAAGCACATTGGGCAAGTGGGCAACCACAGCACCTGCATATAGCTGAGCGGTGCACTCAATGAAGGTGCAATGGGGCTGGTGTCCAGCTCTCCCTATAGTCCTTCCAACCGTTTGGCTGGACAGCAACGACTGCCCTGGTTGCGTCAGACTTCTGGAATGCCAACGAACCAAACAACAATGGCAATTGCTACATGGGCCAATGCACAAGCTTTCAGTCACTGGTGGCTTTTACATCAACGACGTTATGTGAAGCCAAGGCAAATATGGCATTTGTATGATTGCTGCTCAACCTGATGAGTAGTAACCACAACATCTTTGAGACAGTAGAGAAATGTGAGCTTGAAGGTGAAACTTGAGTTTTTATCAATGTGCTCTGTGCATGGGCAGCCAGTACTGCAGCCAAAAGAAGGAGGGTGGCCACCACAGAACACCATAACATCACTGGAGTGTGATTGAAGCCTTCTTCAAGTGGCTTGTTGTTGGGGAGGCCAAGTACCTCCATGGAGGTACAGAATCAGGTTCTGCTTGTAGAAACTGTGATTGTAGACAAGGGCAAGTACTTCAGCATTGCATCCATAGCTGTTATGGTGTTATGGTGGTGGTTGGGCTTGGCTGCACGTGTGCAGAGCTGACACAAGTCACTGGTGGTTGTGTGCAGGCCAAGGAAGCCAACAGACATGGCAAAGGGAATGCTAGAACTGTTGAATTGAGTCATCCAACAGCTGAGAGTGGTGAGCATCCTGCATTGAAGTCTGAAGGACTGATGAAGATCCTGCATGCTCAGCTTGACTGCGTCAGTGTTCCACCACCATGCAGGATCTCCACAAGGCCACCGCGGCGTCCTACCAAGTTGGCTTTCAACATACATGAACCTGCTCCTGAGGCAAGTAGTACTCACGTGGTCAGGCACGCCCTGCTTCCTGGTGGGACAAACATCCCTCTGGGCGACGGCAAGCTACCTGCAACAGACATTAAAATTGCTGCGAAATTTCGTTAAAGTGACGCTCTCCTGGGTAGCAGTTGCTCAGCAAGGAGCAATCCAAGGAGTCAGTAAGGGAGGTGCACGCTAGCCTACCTTAAACCAGGATGCCAGCAACAGCCTTGTGCGTATGAGGAATTTCATCACCCTCAACTACACAACAGTTCAGTCATATGTGCCAACTGTCTGAAGAGGATGGTAACTCTGTCTCTGGCCCAACCTTGCCATGAAGCAAGGGAGCACACTGACACAGCAGTGTACCCCATGTATTACTGGGAAAAGCAGGCGCTCCAAATGGGGAAAGGACCAGCCAAGTCTGGGCGAGCTTCTCCATGTGGATCTCATAAGCATGCCACAGCTTGCAATTGGAGGGTGTAGTGCACTGCCTCAGGTAGCCCTCTGGGGCGCAGCATGCTCTCTGCCACATCCCCCAGTTGGCCCAGCTCTAGTCTGGCCCAGCCCAGCAACCAGCCCCTGGTGGTCACCTCACCCACCAGTGGGCCCCTAGATCACATTGCCAAGTGTAGCGCCAAGCTCAATGGCCAAGGTGCTGCCAGTGTAGAGTGTAGTCCACACTTTCAGGTCCAGGCTGGAGGTGTGGTGTCAGGCAGGAGTGTTGAAGACACTCCTCCACTGGGTGGCCCCCTTGTTCTCCAGAAGATAGAAATGATGATTGAATTTAAGGACCAGTTCTACCTCCTGGCATTCAAGTGGAACAGTACTGTGAGGTATCCCCTTTGGCTTGAGTGTCTCCCCATGGGCTTTCACCCACTTTGTCCAGCAAGCAGTCCACCACTGCATTTGCTCTGGCAATCTGCCTCGATTTATAAGGCCCATTACACAATGAAAAAACGAAATAAAATGGGAAAATAGACTTGGGGGAAATTAATAAAAACATGAAGAAATGTCTTTTATTCCATCCGAGCAACTGCAAGCTCAATATTAGCAATCTCAGCAATAACTCCAAAAGCAATGGGGTGCAAGCTCCTGCTATGTCTCCATTGCTGCTTTAGGCATGCAAACATCTTGAAAATGGAGAACACATTCTCCACCTGCACCCTGACAACACCCATGTTATAGTTAAAGATCTCTTCCTGTGGTTTAAGGTTTCTGCCCTTAACAGGTGCAACCACATGAGGGTTGCCTATATAGGCTTTGTCACCCAGGACTTTTTCACCTTCTCCCAGCAGGGTAAAAAAACCAATTTCAGCAAGTTTCAAATCATGAAACACTCCACTTGGATCTCCACCACCAATCCAGAGTATCCTTTTGGTATAAGGACATATTGCCATATCATATTTGAGAGCATGGTGCTTCTTTTTACCATTATAGTAAACCTTTTGTACCTTATAATTGGAAGGTCGCTGAATTGGGCACTCAGTGGCATCAATTATCCCAATTAATGGAAATATGCCATATGGTACTCTGGCATCTACAGATATCTGCTCAAATAAAGACAGTCAATATCTGCAGAAAACCAAAAGAGGGAGTAGGCTACTCACAGTATCCAAGGCTGAATACAAAATAGCCAAGATCCACCATGCCCAAAGGCGGAAGGTCTTCCTGTCACACTTCCAAGGAAGGCACAACTGACATCTTCAGTGTTGTATGTCTTAAGGAAATACAGTGTCCATAAGAGATGAGCAGGTGCAGGCTTATAAGGTAAACCTTTGCTGAAATGGGCTATAAACAGCCACAAGATTAATACCACAGTAGGTGTTGTACCAAAATGGGCCATCCACAGGCGGTCAGATATGGGCTTCTTGCCAAATAAGTGTGCAGCAGCCAGATGCAACCTTGTTGCAAGGTTATGCAGCTCACTAAAATGGAAAACAAAGTAGAAAAGGACAATTAGTAAAAAAAACACATTTGTAGACAAATTTATGCAGTGAAAATAAGACAGTTACAGTGAAAACAAAAAATGATTTTCGGTCAGGTTGCTACCAGGTTGCCCAGAAAAGTCAAGGGAATGCTTAATCCAATAGGCAATCAAACATAAAAAAAAGGAATGATTCTCATTGCAGAGTTTTGATGAAGTTTCAGAGAAGACTGGTGGAATAAAATCAATACAAAAAACTGATAAAGAGAAATAACAATTTTGTCTCTTACTGTCTACATACCTCATGTCCAGGCAGAAGTATACTGATGAAGAGATCGATTTTATCAACAACCTACTTGATACTTCACAATTAACAAAGCTGGCAATAGCTGAAAAGTTTTTGAAGGAGTTTGATGAAAGTGGGTGAAAAATCGATAATGTAAAGCAGAAGATTACCAAGGTTGCTATGGAGAGAGGGATTGACCTCAAGGAACGCATTTGCACTGAACCAAGGAGTTCACTTGGCCAGAGCAAGATGAATCCGTCCAACACTCTGACAGGTACCCCACAATCTCCCCTTTGTGGAACTCAGGGAAGCAACTGTCACCTAGCTCAAGCGTGAGCTCATCAAAGCAATGGGTTGTACTGTTGCATAACAGTCAACAACTATGCACTCAGCACAGCCAATAAAACCAGGAAAGAGTTGCTTTCTCACTCTACCCAAACAGTGTACTTCACAACAGGTTTTGGCCCATGCTCATGAGTAACTATGAAGTTACTAAGAGATATGTGCTCATAAGCAACCTTTCCCTTCAGCCTTTTTTTTGTTTGTATGGAATCATCATCCTTCTTGCCACCAGCACACTCTTACTTTCCATTACCCCAACTTTGAGTCAAGTACCCTGCAGGGCAAGTACTCACCTGGGCCATGCATATCCTTGCTCACAGTTTGGACCTCATTGAGTCCTATGCCCTCCTCCTACTCAACAACGCCACTATCCACAGGCAAGAAATTCACGTAATTGTTTAAGAATTGCTCATTTATCCAGCACCTTTGGACAAACAGGTCACGAATCACAAGCCATTTTCTTCTTTTTTGATCAAGAAAGACTTGAAAAATGCACAAAAAAAACCTTTTCTGCTCTGGCCCCCATTTCTCGTTGGGCGAACCGGCATACACCACCTGAAACTACAAATCTACAAGCAAGCTCTGAGGTGGAGAGCCTGGAGTGTGACTTGCTCAGTTGTGTTGGTCGGAGCAGCTTCGTCTTTACCAGGCGCGTCGATTTACCTCGTCCTCGTCGCCTTCCGGATCGCATAGTGCTGTTTTAGATCGCGAGATGTTTCAGGAAACGCTCCAGCTAACGGCGCTCCGCGGACCCCTCAACGTATGACGGAGGCCTCTATAATTTAATCGCAGGAGGAAGACTCAGGCTCGCAGGTTGTGATCCCCGACGTAGCCGATGCCACCACCGGCCGCACCAAGGAGACGATCACCAAGCGCCTCGTAACCCCCCCTTCCCCCTCCTCTTTAACATCCGCTCAATTGGCACCTCTCCATCGGTACCTCCTCTCCTCCGTGACGACCGCGACCACAACGACCACGGCCTGACTGTGTGTGCGTGTGTTGTGTATGTGGGGCGGGGGGGGGGTGAGTGAACTGTAGAGCAGGTGCTGCGGCGAGTGCTCCCGCCGAACCTGCCCGCGGTGTCGTCCTTCGAGACGATCGGACACATCGCTCATCTCAACCTTCGCGACGCCACCTTATCGGCCAGGTCATGCTTGACGTATGAATGGCCTCCCCCCCTCTTGTTGTTGTTGTTGTGTGTGTGGTGCGCGCGCGCTGCCTCGCTCGCTCGCTCGCTCACGTGTGATGTATCTCTCGCTTTCCCCTATCTCTTACGACTCGTTCGCAGAAAAACCCCCGGCTGCGTTCACAGTGGTGAACAAGACGCACGGCATCATCACCACCTTCCATACCTTCGCCATGGAAGTCATAGCCGGACAGGAGGACCTCGACAACAAAGTGGTACGCGATCTACTTGCCCCCCCCCCCTTCTTCCCAACTCCCCTCCTCGTCCAGGAGGTGGTCTGGTACTCACGCGTTGGCGCGATTAACCCCCCTCCCTCCCTCTCCTCCCTTTCTCCCTTTCCTCGACCACCAGAGCGAGAGCAGGTGTCGCTTCGCATTCAATTAGAACATCGTCTATGCGTGTCTCTCTCTCTCTCTCTCACACACACACACACACACACACACACACACACACGTGCAGCAACGAGTAAGTCGGCGAATTCGTGCGGGCGTGCGGGAAGAGGCGGACGGGCAGGTGACATGTTTGCCGGCGTGGGCCGTTCGCCGTTCCCGCGGCCAAGAACACCGGATGCATTGCAAGGTCTACGCCAACGACCTCAACCCCAAGTCCTACGAGGCTCTCGTCAATAACGCCCGGCGCAACAAAGTGCCCCTCCTCCCAGTTGTTGGTTAGGCGCTGTGCAGCTGATGCCTTCCCTCCCTCTCCTCTCTCTCTCTCTCTCCCACCACGCACAGGCGCTCCAGGTGCAGCAGCTGGTGCGAGTGCACAACATGGACGCGCGGGACTTCCTGAGGGCGCTCTACAAGGAGGCGCCCTCCGTCCCGTTCACCCAGGTCATCATGAACCTCCCCGCCTCGGCCGAATCCTTCCTCGGTCAGTGCACCCCCCCACCACCACCACCCATCCACGCGCTTCTTTGCTCGTTGGTTGTTTGCTAATATGGTGGTAGTTGTGCGCATGGTGTGTGTGTGTGTGTGTGTGTGTGTGTGTGTGGTGTGTGTGTGTGTGTGTCTTCAACTCGCAGTACCACGTTCCCCTCCATCAGACGCCTCAGGAGGAGGACGGCCGGGGCGCAAAGAGGAAGGATCCTTAAGACGTTGATGGCACGACCGAGGCCGAGGAGGAAGCTATCCCCGCACAGCACGACGTTCCTCCCCGTTCCAAAAACACCCTTCCCCCAAGGCTAATGGTGTGTTCAGTCAGGGTCCTAGCCTACGAAAACGCTCGGTTGGCGCCGTTGCTGGTGGTGACGGTGGTAGTGGTCGACTTCCTGCCCTTGCCTCATCCTTGACCTTGACCCAAGCCTGACGACACGCGCCCCTTTCACAGAAAGCAAAGCCTTATTTTGGCCAGATCGAGCACTCGGCCTTTTTCGGTCACGGTATCTCCGTCCAGCTAACCGCGCAAGGGAGCTGGCGTTCTTCACAAACCCAGTCCTGGCACGAAACCTGCGCTGCTCTAGAAAAGACCAAAAACAACACGACTTCTGTGCTGAAGAAGAGAGGTGAGCGCGCTCAGGGCTCCACCCTCGCCTCCTCGCTACGAGGTGCTCTACCGTTCTGAATGAGGAGCTTGCAACAAGAGGTGTCGAAGTTGAGCTCATAGTTCTGCTGTACAGTCAGTTTTGGCATCGACTGGTCGCCCACCCCAATGCATCGTTGAATCAGTGGTAGAACAACCACATCTGAATACACCAGGACTCAGTCAGGTATGCCGTTTTTTTTTTTTTTTTTTTTTTTTTTTTTTGACTACACCTGCAAGTCTGCAAAGTGGTGCCACCACAGCCAAGAAAAGTAAAGGAGATAAGCAATGTCACATGGGCATCTCCAAGTTGTGCTTTCTGTTGTTCCTACCATTCTGGGATGGTTTCATGATTTGAGAAAACAGGCACAGAAACAAGGGAGTCAAGGCAAATGAGTTATGAGTTGCACACTGGATTAATTTTAAGCATGACACACCAGCTAAGGGCATTACTCTTCATCTTACCTCAAAAACATTCTCCTCAAGTGTCCACACTGGTGGGTTTAGTTGGATGATGAGAAAGGATGTGAGACTGCCCAACTAGTCTTTAATTTGGTGGTAAGGTGGAAACACTAAAAGCTGTACAAATCTTTGTATTTGGGTTGGGATTGCATAGCTGGATGCAGTAATCTTTTGTCATTGAGGGGTACAATTGACAGGTAATAAGTAAGGTTTTGAAATCAATGACAAGTACAAGTACAGGGGATGTTTTAACTGCCCTGTGGGTGGCCACAGCAAATGCGGTTTCTGTTCTGTGCTATACCATCATGAGCCAGCTTACATGTAGAGGAAGAGAGGATATCCAACTCAGCCCTGTTGTGGCAAAAGGTGCCACTCTCAATCAAACTCAATTTTTTTGCAGGTCTATTACTTCTAGGCAATTGAGATATCATAACAATGATATGCCCTTGTAGTCCTTTTCTTCTCCTACAAGTATCTCTGTATTTTTTTCCA
>JANDJZ010000438.1:0-35830 GCA_027943245.1 Acanthamoeba sp. SK_2022b
AAGATGAGCTGCTCCTTGCGCACGAGCTCTTCCATCTCGAGCCGCTTGCGCTCCTCCTCGCGCTTGACGTGCTCGTTGCGGGCCATGGCGAGGGCGTACTCCTGCCGCTTGCGCTCCTCGTCCATGCGTCGGCGCTGCTCCTCGATCTCGGCGTGGATGTGGCGCAGGCGCTCCTGCTCGCGCCACGCCATCTCGGCCTTGATCTGCTCCTCGCGCTGGCGGATCTCCTCCTCGCGCGCCGCGCGTTCAAGCTGCTGCTTGCGGTTCTCCTCCTCGATCTTGCGCTCGCGCTCGCGCACCGCCTGCTCGGCCATCCGCAGCTTCTCCAGCGTGAGCTCCTGCTCCTCCCGCTGGCGCTGTCTGTAAATGTCGACGTATAACATTAATATTAATTATTAATATTAGTCATAATTCGGTGGTCGCTGCGCTCCCCGGATTGGTGGACGCACCGCTCGATGGCCTCCATCTCGAGCATCTTGCGCTGCTGCTCCATCTGGACGAGCTGCTCGGCCTGCTGGCGCTGGCGCTCGAGCTCCTTGGCCTCCTCCTCGAGGCGCAGCTTCTCGAGGACATGGGCCTTGGCGGTCAGCTGGGCCTCCTCCTCCAGCCGTCTACGCTGGAGCTCGGCCTCCATCTTCTGCCGCTCCCACTCCATCGCCTGCTTCTGCGCGTCGAGCTCCTCCTGGATGCGTTTCTTCTCGACCTGCGCCATCTCGTGGGCCCTGAATTCGACCTTTCGCGTGAGCCCATGCTCCACACACACCACACACACACACACACACACACACACACACACACACACACACACACACACCACACACACACACACGAGAACGCACTAACCTTTGGCGGTACCAAAGCTCCATCTGAGCTTTCTGGCGTTCCAGTTCTTCGGCGCGAGCGCGGACCTCCTCTTCGGCACGCTTCTGCGCCTCCAGAATCTTGGCACGCTCGGCCTCGAGCTGTCGTGCGGCCTCCTGTTCGCCCTGCGCCTGCGCGCCACGGCCAGCCAAACAGGAACCGACGCGCTCGTAAGGTACAAATGCCAAACAATTGCCGACACCGACACAGCATCGCAACCGTTGTACGGGGGGGAGAGAGGGTACATGAAGCGCGCGTTGACGCTGGAACTCCTGCTCGGACTGCTGCCGCTCGCGCTCGAGCTGCGCCGCACGTTGCGCCGCCTGGGCTTGCGCCTGTTTGGAGTTTGGTAGATCGATCAGCACAGGCGTTACACGGGAGGAAGAGTTTAGAGAGGGATTACCTGGGCGATGGCGGCGGCCTGGGCTTCGATCCGCTGCTGCTCGGCGTGGTGAAGCTGGAGCTGCTGCTGCTGGGCGGCCATCAGCTGCGCCTGCATTTGCGCCACGGCCGCCTGTCGTTCGGCTTCTACGCGGGCCTGCTCCTGCTCCCGCTTCGCAGCGGCCTGACGCGCCTCCTCCTCCATCTTACGCATCACCTTTTCGTACAGACACGCATTACAAACCCCACGTGTGGTCACTACATGCGCGCTACTCGAATTTTTAATGGGAGGTGGTCCTACCTGCTGCTGAGCCTGGACCCTCTCCTGCTCCTTTTCGGCGCGTAGACGGGCCTTCTCGGCCTCGAGGGCCTCCCGCTTTCGACGTTCCTCCTCCTGGATGTAGGTGTGATGAGGGTGGGTGGGTGGCTACACGCGGGCATGGAGTCGCTTGCAGCGTACCTGCTCGCGCTGCAGCTGCTTCTGGTGGTCGGCATGGAGCTTGGCCAGGCGGGCCCGCTCCTGCTCCATCTTCTCCTGGGCCAGCCTTTCGCGGGCCTGCTGTTCGGCCTTTTGCTTCTCCTCCGCCGCCGCCTTGGCCGCGAGCTCGGCCTCGCGAGCCTTGGCCTGCTATTGCGCCAAACGCAAACGAAAATTTAACCTTTCGATTCGGACAGGCGAAACATAAATGTCGACAACGTAGCGCGGGGAGGTACCTCGTGCATGGCGGCTTGTTGTTGCTGCTGCTGGAGCTGCAGTTGCTGCTGCTGAGCGGGGTGCATCTGCATGGGCATCTGCATCTGTTGAGGCTGGGGCTGCTGCTGAAGAGGAATCTGCATGTGCTGGGAGTGCTGCATCTGTAGCTGCATTTGTTGAAGCTGCTGTTGCTGCTGGAGCTGTAGTTGCTGCTGTTGCTGTTGCTGTTTCTGAATTTGCTGCTGCTGAAGCTGTAGTTGTTGCTGCTGTTGCTGAGCCTGCCAGAGCGGGGCATTCATGCCGGGCATCGTTTGCTGGGGCTGAACCTGCTGGGGCTGCTGCAGGCAAGAGAGAGAGAGAGAGAAGAGGTTGAGCTCGATAACATCATGCGAGAGAGAAAGTGCTGCGAGGCTGAGTACCGCGGGGTGGGCGGGCGAGTGGGCAGAGTGCTTGGGCACGGGCACAAGGACCGGCATGTGCTTGGAACCCGTGCTCGTCGGCCCGCTAGAGCCCACCGAAGCGGGCTTCGCGCTGCCGCTGCCTCCATTGCTGCCGCTGCCGGGCATGGGCGTCGGGTAGGTGATGGGCTGCTGCTGCTGCAGAGGCAGCTGGTGGAGCTGCGGCTGTTGACCCATGACGAGGCCCGGGTGCTGCTGCAATGGGAACTG
The DNA here is from genome assembly GCA_027943245.1 of Acanthamoeba sp. SK_2022b. Lineage (NCBI taxonomy): Eukaryota > Discosea > Longamoebia > Acanthamoebidae > Acanthamoeba > Acanthamoeba sp. SK_2022b. The sequence continues at coordinate 2,605 of JANDJZ010000438.1, forward strand.
CTGCTGTTGGGGAAGCTGTTGGTGCTGCAGTGGAAAGCCACTGGCGGACAACGGCTGTTGCGGCGGTGTGGAAAAGAGCGCTGCACGGCGAGTGGTGAATGCGTAACACGTAATTAGCCTCGCGCACTGTTACGTCACTGAGAATAAAACCGAAAAAATCAAATAAAATAACAAGTAATTATTGCCCTGCGTATCCTCATCGGTCGCCAGCCAAGAAACTCTGAAGGCAAGAGCCAGTCCGAATAATGAAGAAAAGAAATGCTGTGGTGGGGAGGGGGGCACCTGAGGCGGTGGGGAGGCTGTGGAGGGGGCGAGGGGCGTTGGAGTTCGACGCCATCATAACGGGGGCGCCCAGGGGGTCGCCGAGGTTGAGGGACATGTGGGAGGGTTGCTGCTGATGCACCTTTTGCGGAGTAAGCGGCCGATGCAACGGCGCGCCGCCTCCTGGTGCTCCTCCGACGTTCATCATGATTATGTGTTGTTTGCCCCACCACCAACCTTTCTTCTTTTGTGTTGCTGTTGCTGCTGCTGGCTGCTGGTCGGCTTCGTTAGCTTGTCGGAGACTTTGTCTTCGTTGCTGCGGCGGTTTAGGTTGGTCGCTTTCGTTCTTTTCCGCTACCTTCTCTTTCGCGTTTTCTCTGTTGCTCGCTTCGCTTCCGTCGCGGCGCCGTAGTCCTAACGGGGAAGAAGCTGGTGGTGCGGCAGGGAGAGTGGCACTGCCTCTTTGTGTGGGGTGAGAAGAGGAAGAAGAGGAAAGTACAGCTGCGGGGGTGTGTTGTGTCGAGTTGGGCCGAACAGGAACGGAAGAGGAAGAGAGCGAGACGGAGGCGACAGCTCCGCCCTTGGCCAAAGATGGCTGTGGCACTTCCGTCGACATTCGGCGCAATTGCTGGGGTGAAGCAACGCTGTCATCCGAAGCGACCAGATGTTATCATTCCATACATAGCCACCGAAATTCCGCGCACACGACCAAATAAATAAAACAAAAACAAAAACAAAAAGTCAACAAACTAAAAATCATTAACAGATGCGGAGGTCTTGGGGGCTTTCAGGTCAGACCACAATCAAATCTTTGGAAGACAAATATCGACACTCACCTGTTTGATGAGTCGGGAGGGATCGCGCCGGCGACAGACATAAAGATTTTTGAAGTTGTGCTTTGTTCTTCTCCTTTTTGCTTTTAAGACCAGTTTTTGATTCTTACCCTTGTTTGGTGCGCTACACGCGCCAACACGCGAACACAACTTTTTGCTCAGCGTTTCCTTCTACACTTTTTTTTATTGAGGATGAGGTGCTGTCCCACGCACGGCCTTAGGGCAGTTCGTGTTCGCCAGTGGCGCGTGCGGTGGACCTCCTGCTCTTGTGCGGAGTAGCCTCGGAGCAACGGCGGGCAATACACGCACCAACAGCAATACTTGACAAACGACACAAAACAGGACAAAGTTTTACACACCATGGCTGAGGCTGTTGGTGTAGCGCGTATCTTCCTCAAGGATGGCTCCTACAAGGCGTACGTGAACCAGTGATTGCGCAATAATCCGTTTTTACAATGGGGAATGATGAATGAGCACTCTGGCACTTGGGTTGGTGCCCGTACGCTCACACCACATGCACAGGGTGAGGGTCACCGAAAGCACAACGGTAAGGGAGACCTGCGGGATGTTTGCTCGCCGTCTACAGCTGCCTTTGCTGTCCGACGCCTACGAACTGCGACAAATCACTCCCCAAGGAGGTACCTCTTCTCCTTGTGGCTCCACACCCTTCGCCTTTTTTTAATTTGCCTTTTTTTAATCTATTGTTATTTATGATGACAAAAATATACATCTTTATTTTATATTATTTATGATTAATTAATTACACATACAAACGATTTGCCTTATCCGTATGCATTTGCCGAAACGAACGTGTAAAGACAGAGCACTCGGCCAAGAGGAACGAGTGTGGGACGTGCTCCAGGAGTTTAGCACTCACCCCGACTATGACCCGCTTGAACTGCAAGAAGGTCCTTCCTCCTCGCCGCGTCTTATCTCTCTCCCTCCCATCTCGCCTTGCAGCCCTCTGAACATCGCGTTCCCGCTCTCACAGAAAAGGTCAAGTATCGCCTCATGTTCTCCTTCACCGAGGACATGCGCACGCGGCTCTCCGTGCGAGTGGGCCTGCCGCCGCCGAGGCCACAGAAGGCGCCGCCCGCGGGCGTCTCCTTCCTCACTCCGAGCAATCCCATCGTGCCCGTCTCGCCGCTGTCCAACCCGTCGGGGCTGTCCCGCTCCTCGCCGGCGCTCTCGCCGCTGTCCAGCCCGTCGGGGCTGTCCCGCTCCTCGCCGGCGCTCTCGCCGCCTACGTCGCCGCCGCTGTCGCCCACCAGCGGCTCCATGACCATGCGCCGTCCGCCGCCGCCCGTGCCCGATCGAAGCAACAAGGGCATGAGCCGACGGCAAACATTTTCCGCCGACACGCAGCCCACCATGCCCGCGCCCGAGCCACAGCCTCTGCCTGAGCCCGCATTCCATCTGGAACCGCCCACGTTCCAGCAGCCGCCGCCGCAGCCCCCCACTCAGACGCAGCAACGGCCCCAACAGCAGGCTCGAGCACTGCCGCAGCCGACCGCCCGACAGAACCGGCCACTACCGCAGCCCCAGCCTCGTGGGGCCCCGGTCCCGGTCCCGGTCCCCGTCCCAGCCCCGGCTCCCGTTCCTGCGGCCGCTGCGTCGCAACCAAAGCCCAACTCCACTTTCGCGGCGGCTTCGCGCTCGCAGGCGCCGCCGTCTCCCGTGCCTGGGCGATCGGAGGGCGAGCGCAACAAGGACGTGGATGAGCTGGCCAGCGTCATCTTCAAGATTGAAGGACTGGACCAGTTCTCCAATGTCACCGCCGGACAGGTACCTTTCTCTCTCGACGAAGCACGGTGGCTTGCGCCTTTGCTCACGCGTTGCTTTTCGCTGTGCCTTCCCGCCGCAGGACACGTCCGCCATTTTCGATCTGGACGATATTCTCGCCAGCTTGGCCAAGGCAACCAACCTTGCGTGATGCCATGGCTACATATTTTCATTTTAGAAGAGCGCAGAGGTTAATTGAGTTCACCAACTAAATAAATAAATAAATAAATAAAATAATAAAATAATAAATGATGAGCAGAGAAGATAGGAGCCCAAAGCATAAGAGGACTTAAGAACATTCTTGTTTGTATGTGTGCATGTCTGTGTTACGTGTGCATGTGTGTGTGATGTGTGTGTGTGATGTGTGTGTGTGTGTGTGTGTGTGTGTGTGCTGGTTGTGATGTGGAATGTGAGCATGTGTCTGTGTGTGAGGTGTGTATGCATGTGTGCGTGTGCATGTGGTGTGGTGTGTTGCCCACCAGCACCTGATTTTTTGTTTTCCTCCATCTATTCAGGAACATGAGAGCACTGTGAAGAGTCATGTAACCATCAGCCATTTCTGCTTGATAAGACAGCACCAAATGCAAAGACTGACATCCTGAATTGCTCTGGAAGGCCCCAACTTTGGCAGTACTGTTTCTAAATGAGGGGCCACCCTGATCAGCCAATGCTGACCACAGGCTGTATGGTCATGTGACTGGTGAGGACGAAACTCAACTCACCACACACTTGGGTTAAGAAGAAAAACTTCAATCTTTTAGACCAACCAAAACAGAATGGATGAAAGAGACCTACTCACGAAGATTGCCTCCCTCTCACACGCAATCTCGTCGCACACGCAACAAGCAAAATCTAATGAAGAGGAGCCACCAGCGAATAATGCAGACGAAAAGGAACGTTTGCTCATGCTGCAAATTGCCCGCCTTAGTGAGGAAATCAATCGCAAGAAACGGCATGTCCCACCATCATCCTTCACGTTTCCGCCAATAGCACGACCACCCTGTAGGTTCTTCCATTCCTATGGTGCCTCCCCCCCCCCACTTTACATTTCTTTTGAAAAAAAACAAATCAATCCTCTACTCACCTTTCGTGGTATCAGGACGTTGCGACAAGGGCTTGAATTGCACGTTCTCTCACGAAGCGAGTGCCGCGTCAGGTGCGCCTGGGCCATGGGAAGGCGGACGTGGTCGAGGACGGGGGTTTGCTCGAGGCCGCGGCCGAGGAGGCCGTGGTCGTGGCGGCCTTCCCTTTAGCACGGACCGCATGTCCCAGCACGCCACAGTGAGCACAAGTGGAGAAGAAGACAAGGCCAAGACGCTGCCCGTGTGCTTTCGCTTCCTGCTGGGCTCGTGCTTTGACGAGCACTGTCCCTACCCGCACGTCAACGTCAACCCGCGGGCCGCCGTGTGCGAGGCCTTCCTCGCGGGTTACTGTCCGCAGGGCAGCGCCTGCAAGCTGCTCCACACCTACGAGTGCCAGGCGTGGGTGCGCACGGGCGAATGCGACGACCCGCGGTGTCCCTTCAAGCACCCGCGCAACGTTCGCGGTCGCCGGCGCGTGGATTCGACGGAGCCGCCGTTGCCGTCGTCCTTGGCTGGACCATCGACGTCCACGCTCCCGACCCTATCGTCCGCTGTCATCGACGAGCGCGCCAACGACGATGGCGACAATGAGCGCCAGCAAGAGGCGAGCGACGACGGCAGAGGACGATTTCGAGCACAAGACGGCGAAGAGGACGAGGACGAGGATGACTCTGACGCCAGCGATAGGTCGTTCGCTTCCGCGGTGCGTCGGACAGGCAACAGATGGCACGGGCTGACACTTGATTCGTTCATGTCCTCGTTTGTGTATGGCCCGCGTGTAGTGCCAGCGACGACGCCGACGCGGCCAGGGCCAAACGACGCAAGGTGGACGCGCTGCCCGACGTGCTGAGCGGGTCGATCGTGCCCCGGTTCGGGGGCATCGGTCCAGACTGAGCGGGGTGGGCGCACGAGAGAGAGAGAGAGAGAGCGTACGCCCCATTCTCCTTCAGGTGATCTGTATATGCTTTATTTGGCGGCCTCTGGTGTGGTGTTGTGCCTTGTCGTGCCTCCTCGTTCCATCTTTACATGAGTGTGCTCGCGCAGCCGAGAGTTGCGCGAGGGCGAAGAAGGAAACCCAATAAAAACACTACTAATCGCAGCCGCCATCCGTTGATCGCCCAGCCCACCATTCCTCTGGAAGCTTTATGACGTCTGCATCGCTGTGGTCTGCTTCTCAAGCTCAGCCCTGCAGATTGGAGGCATGAAGAGCGCGATCAGAACAACTTGAACGCCAAATAGAACACTGAAATGATAATCATAAATCAAGACGTACCGCAGCTGCTTAGAAAAATCGTCATCTACCTCCTCATCATCCCAGTCGTCTTCCCACTGCTTGGCATCATCAGCGTCTTCCTGATCTTCCTTCCACTCTACACAATAAAGGTTGCAAGGGGCGAGTGAGCAAATGAAACAAATACAATTGTGAGTGCATTCCATTCAATTAGCTCTTGGCGTACCCTCATTCTCGAACTCCTCGAACTCGTCATCCTCTTCGATAACGTGCTCCTTGGCAGGTGTCGTTGCTTGCTGCTTGTCGGCCATTCTGTGTGTATCTGCTTCGCCAATCGCTCTACGCGTCTTCGCACGCGATCTGTGCCAGCTGGGCTCTGCGTGGTGTCGACACGGAATTTTTCTTTTGTTTTTCTTTTTCTTTATGGCTGGAATGCGTGGCAGCGTTATTTTTTTTTTTTTTTGTTTAGTTTTTTTGATAAACAAAAAAAACATCTGAGCCGAGATGGAAGAGCAAGAATCTCTTCTGGCGGGAACGCTTGTGTTGCCTGAATTCCATGACTTCCTTATGGAGGAATGCAGTGAGCCTGTGGACGTCGGCGCGGTTGAGGCCGAGCTCCTGTCGCTACTTAGCACGCCCGGCCCTTCCCTTCCTCCAGCAACTTCACCCGTCGAGCGCCCACGTGTCGCTACTCTCCCCGTCCACGATGCCGACCAGTCCACGCTGCTGGTGCGTGCATTATAATTTAAAAATCATTTTAAAAAAATAATTAATTTCTTATTGAACGTTGCCGTAGGAGTGGATGGTGCCCTTCTTCGCGAGCGGGCCATGGAGGAAGCGGAGGGCTGTCCTTCAGGCCCGCTTTATGCCGCTCTACGTTGGATGGCGCGAGTGCGAGCGTGACGACGAAGGCGTAGAGGGAGCCGATGACGCCTCCATGAACACATGGCCCGCAGGCCTGCCCCGCGAAGACGCCCTACGCGATCATCAGTGGGCCTCCACCGGCTCGGGCGTAGCTGCCGTCGCCATCTCGTTGGCTCTGATGTGTGCGGCGTCCGTGTGGCTGTACCTATCCCGGGGATGGCTTGCCACCGTCTTCGCCGCCTTCGTGATCTTCATTGTGCTCAACATCATTGCACGCCACGTCGTACGTGTGGACCAGCCCAGCCCGATTGGACCTTCGATGCGCGCTTTTCATGTTGTGGCGGAATCTCACCATGTCTTGAACCCACGCGACAGGACGGGTGGCTCGTGGAGCGAAGGCATCGCCACAACCTCCGCCTGATTCAACGAATCGCGCGGCGTAGCGCCGAATACCAGCGCGCCGTGCGCCGAGTCCTGCTCTGCATTCAGGTGGCACTCCTCCCCCTACGTTAGTAGCCGTGCCGTGCTCACATGACTCCATTGATCTGTATGTGTCGACAGGAATCGGAGCTGCTGGCGCGCGGCTACAAGATGTGCGCTCGCCCACACACACACACACACACACACAACACGAGGCGTTCTACTCATTCCATTCTCATTAGTGGACAAAGGCTGGGGCCCATCTCACGGATGGAGGCGAACGGCCCTGCCCAGTCGCTGGCGGCCATGCGCCTGCGCACGCTCTTGCGACGATCGATCGACGCCCTGCGTCGGGTCATTCGCGAGCTCCCCTCATCGGCCTCGTCGGCGACGCCTGCCCAGGTCGACGACCATGTGCCGGAGAGCGGCGACGCCCAGCACCGGGACAGGACGCTGGCCGCGCTGAAACGGGACTACTACGCCCTGATCCACGAGTCCGAGGCTCATCTGGACCGCCTCGCCGACGCTCTCCCACGTACACGCGTTGCGCTGCTCTGCACTCCTGCGCTGTTGTTGGCTAATCTCTCCGCGCTCGTCGCTGTCCTGTGTTGTCGCATGGCTCGCACGCAGAGGTGGGACCGCACGGCATGGGCACGCACCTGGGCCGACTGAGCCAGACCTACGCCCAGCAGAGCCTCGCCTTACAGAACGCACTCAGTATGCACGCCACGTTGGGCGAGCTCTCGGTGCTGACGAGCCCTGATGATTGTGGGGGGGGGGCGTGTGCAGAGGGCCAGCGCGGCCCGGGGTCCGATGGCAAGAGCAACCCGCCCAAAGCGGCGCCGCAGTGGCTTGTCGACAAGAAGAGCCCGGCGGCCAAGCTGGCGGCAAAGCTCGTATGGCCCTCTTGTCCCTTGTCCCAACGCTGCGCTGGAGCCGCGATGCGCACACGGCATGAAGGCCAACCTCGTCTCGGTGTTGCTTGGGCTTGGTCTACAGGACCGTATCCTGCAGCTGTCCAAGCAGACGCGCGCAACCGCACGACTCCTGCTACAGCTTGACGGCGTGTGGCAGGGCGAGGAGGAGCACGAAGAGGAAAACGAAAGCGAAAACGAAGAAGAAAACGAAGCGGGAGAGGAACAGAGCCAGAAGCGGAAGGAGAAGGAGAAGGTGAAAGGGGAGTGGGAGGAGGTGGCGCGACACTATCACGCGCTGGGCGAGGAGCTGCGAAGGACGCACGAGGAGTGGCAGCAGGGACAGTCCATCCTGCTTGCCATCCTTTCCTCCGTCGGCGACGATCAGACGACCGAGACGACCGGTCCGTCTGTACGCGATGGCCACGGTTCGACGTTCGAGGCCGCCGACTCCACAGCGCCATCGCTGCCCATGGCCGATCGTCTCGAGGAGCTCATCACGGAGCAGATCTTCGAGGCGGAGACACCGCCCGAGGCCGCGCCACCGGCCTCCGCCTCGTCATTATCCGGCAGCGGCGGCTTGACGAAGCGCGAGCAGCGCATCGCTGAGCGGAAGAGGCAAGAGGAGTTGAAGCGGGCGGCCAAGGCGGCGAGGAAGAGCGGCGTGGACGACGAGCGCCAGGAGCTGGTCAGCGAGCTCAAGTCAGTGCTGGCGCTCGCCGAACAGCGACGACCACGAGGGCCTCCGGCGCCGCAACAGCCCACCGGCTCCGGCGGGCAGATTGCTCTGGGAAGCACGATTTGAAGAAGGCGAGATATTGTCGTGTTCGGCAAATATTTTGCATAGCTCGAGTTGGCATTTGGGTGAAGGTGATGGTTGTGCGCAATTCGGTCACACATCGAGAGCTTCCTTTTCAGTTCTGAAAATATTCTTGTATGAAATTGGGGGTCGACAGTAATATACGAGAAATATGGCGTGGAGGAGGCGTGGGATTGGTCACCTGGGTCAAAAAGGCGAGAAAATGCCATTCTGCGTCGCAATTCGGGCGCGTGGTTCAGTGAAAAAAAGGGAAAGGAACAAAATTTTGCCGGGCGATAAGTAGGGACGGTCGCCGGCCCAGTCTTCTTTGTTCTTTGTCTCTGTAGCCTGCTGCTCGCTCCTCACCCCAGCGCCCAGCTAGACGTTTACAGTAATCCACACACACCCTCTTCTCAGCTTGTTTCTATTTCCACACACACACCGAAGATGTCGAGGGACCCCAACGTTATCCGCATCAAGCCTTACCACTACATTCACGTTCTGGACAACAACACCAACGTGACTCGCGTGGAAGTGGGTCCTAACACATACACTAGGCAGGTTCGTAAACAAAACACGGCTAAAGCAGTCTTTCTTTGTCGTTTTCGGTCGCCGTGTTTGAATTGGAAAGCTGCGCTACTTAGACTACTACATTTTCTCAAGTTTATATATAATTCATAACTTACCGGTAACCTGCCCTCTCTCTATATATAAATAGGAACATGAGAAGATCGTGTTCGGACCTGAGTCGATGATCATGATCCCTCCGCGTCACTACTGCATCATCTCGAACCCGGTGGAGCAGAACGAGAAGAAGCAGCCGGTCTTCGATAAGCACCACAATGTCAAGGTGCGCTTCGGCGATGAGGAGATCCGCTTCGAGCAGGACCCCTTCCCGCTCTACCCCGGCGAATCCCTCCTCGGCAAGGTGAGCGCGCTCCAGGTGGTGGGCCCCGATGCGGCCCTCCGTCTGCGCGCCATCCGCGATTTCGAGGACAAGGTGGCCGGCGACGAGTGGCTCTTCCGCGGGCCCTCGACCTACAAGCCGCGCGTCGAGGTGCAGGTCGTCGAGATCATTCGCTCGACCATCGTCAAGCCCAACACGGCCCTCAAGCTGCGCGCCCGCAAGGCCTGCGTCGACTCGACGGGCGCCAAGCGTGAGGCCGGCGAGGAGTGGCTCGTGCGCACGGTGGGCGCCTACCTGCCTGGCGTCGACGAGGAGATCGTGCAGACGGTGCCGGCCAAGGTGCTCACCGACAAGAAGGCGCTCCACCTGCGCGCCACCAAGACCTTTGTCGACGTGTTCGGCGCCAAGCGCAAGGCCGGCGAGGAGTGGCTCGTGACGCTCGACGACGCCGAGACCCACATCGCCGACGTCTACGAGGAGCTCGTGGGCGAGGTGCGCATCACCACGCTCTCCAACCGCCAGTACACGGTCGTGCTCGACCCGCTCGACAAGAACGGCCACCCGCAGCTGGGCCACAAGCACCTGCGCGTCGGCCCGGCCTCGTTCTTCCTCCGCCCGGGAGAGAGGCTCGAGAACGGCATCCAGAACATCCACGTGCTCGGCGCCGAGGAGGCCCTCCTCCTGCGCTCGCGCGAGGCCTACCAGGACGGCGCGCTCGCGCGCAAGCCCGGCGACCGCTGGATGATCGTCGGCCCGTGCGACTACGTGCCGCCGATCGAGGTCGACGTGCTCGAGACCCGTCGCTCGATCCCGCTCGACGAGAACGAGGGCATCTACGTGCGCGACCTCAACACGGGCAAGGTGCGCGCCGTCATCGGCGAGTCCTACATGCTCAAGGCCGACGAGGAGCTGTGGGAGAAGCAGCTGCCCAAGGTCGTCGAGGACCTGCTCGCCCGCGAGCGCACCTCGGGCGAGGTCCGCTCGGCCACGTGGTCCAACGCGCGCGGCGGCGCCCAGCCCACCGTGGCCCCGCGCGACAAGACCCGCCTCGTCACCTACCGCGCGCCGCACGGCGCCGCCGTGCAGATCTACGACTACAAGGAGAAGAAGGCGCGCATCGTGTTCGGGCCCGAGCTCGTCACGCTGGGCCCCGAGGAGCAGTTCACCGTGGCCGACCTCTCGGGCGACGTGCCCAAGCGGCCCAACGTGATCAAGTCGCTGGCGCTCCTGCTCGGCCCCGACTTCATGACCGACATCGTCATCGTCGAGACGTCGGACCACGCGCGCCTCTCGCTCAAGCTCTCCTACAACTGGTTCTTCGAGGTCGACAAGGCCGACCCGCAGAGCGCGGCCTCGATCTTCCGCGTGCCCGACTTTGTGGGCGACGCCTGCAAGGCCATCGCCTCGCGCGTGCGCGGCGCCGTCGCCGCCGTCTCGTTCGACAAGTTCCACAAGATGTCGTCGGACGTCATCCGCGCGGCCGTCTTTGGCATCGACCCCGAGACCGAGCAGGTCCGCAACAGGTTCTTCTTCTCGGCCAACAACCTGGTCATCACCAACATCGACATCCAGTCGGTGGAGCCCGTCGACCAGCGCACGCGCGACGCCCTCCAGAAGTCGGTCCAGCTCGCCATCGAGATCACCACCAACTCGCAGGAGGCCTCGGCCCGCCACGACGCCGAGCGCATGGAGCAGGAGGCGCGCGGCCGCCTCGAGCGCCAGAAGATCCTCGACGAGTCCGAGGCCGAGAAGGCCCGCAAGGACCTCCTCCAGCTCCAGGCCCAGAGCGCCGCCGTCGAGGCCACCGGCCAGGCCACCGCCGAGGCCAAGGCCCGCGCCGAGGCCGCCCAGATCGAGGGCGAGGCCGCCGTCACCCAGTCGCAGCTCAAGGCCGAGGCCACCAAGATCAAGGCCTTTGCCGACCTCGAGCAGCTCAAGAAGAAGCAGTCGCAGGAGATCGACCACAGGAAGGCCATGGCCGAGCTCGAGGTCAACAAGGCCAGAGAGCTGGCTGCCATCGAGGCCAAGAAGTTTGGCGAGATCGTCGACGCCATCGGCGCCGAGACCATCAAGAAGATCGCCCAGGCCGGCCCCGAGATGCAGGCCAAGCTGCTCCAGGGCCTCGGCCTCAAGAGCCTCATGATCACCGACGGCTCCTCGCCCATCAACCTCTTCAACACCGCCTCTGGCCTCATCGCCCAGCAGCAGTAAACATCCTCCCCCCGCCCCCGCCCCTTAAGGAGCCCTCTCTGCGCGCCTCGGGAGGTCTGTGCGGGGACCTCCCTTGTGTGCCAGTTACTGTAAACTCTCTGCATCCCCCTCCATTAAAACACCCCCCACCATTAAAACACCCCCCCACAACGTTCCACCCACTTCATGGAGATCCCCCCCCTGCCTCTCCTCTTCCTCAAAATGTGTTCATGCAGGGGCCTGCTTGGCACCTGGGGTGTTGCAATGCTACGTTTCAGCAGCGCAGGAGCTGCCTTCGTTATTCCCGTTGGTCCACCAAGCTCGCAGGAGAACAACCGCCTTCGACCTCCTTCGTTACTGCGGTCCCAAATAAATATTGAACAAAAACGATTGGTTGGCGGTCTCGCGGTAGGGCCGAGTAGCTAATAAGCGCGCCTATTGGTTACCTTAATCATGCAGTAGCCCCAGCACCCGGTACAAGGTTGCCGGGGGCTCCTTACAAATAGCGGTCCCAGCTCTTCATCTTCTTCAGTACAACTCTACTACAACACTACACTACCAACACACCAACAACATGGGAGACGAGGTTCAGGCTCTTGTTATCGACAACGGTTCGGGCATGTGCAAGGCTGGTTTCGCCGGCGACGATGCCCCCCGCGCTGTGTTCCCCTCCATCGTCGGTCGCCCCCGCCACACTGGCGTCATGGTCGGCATGGGCCAGAAGGACTCGTACGTCGGTGACGAGGCCCAGTCCAAGCGTGGCATCCTCACGCTCAAGTACCCCATCGAGCACGGCATCGTGACCAACTGGGACGACATGGAGAAGATCTGGCACCACACCTTCTACAACGAGCTCCGCGTGGCCCCCGAGGAGCACCCCGTCCTCCTCACCGGTACAGCTCCCATCACCCATAAAATCATTTTTGTCGACAACTTCTTACACCTCCGTCTTCTTCTTCTTCATGATCATGTAGAGGCCCCGCTCAACCCCAAGGCCAACCGCGAGAAAATGACGCAGATTATGTTTGAAACATTTAACACCCCCGCCATGTACGTCGCCATCCAGGCCGTGCTGTCCCTCTACGCTTCCGGCCGTACCACCGGTATCGTTTTGGACTCTGGTGATGGTGTCACCCACACCGTGCCCATCTACGAGGGTTATGCCCTGCCCCACGCCATCCTCCGTCTCGATCTCGCCGGTCGCGATCTCACCGACTACCTCATGAAGATCCTCACCGAACGCGGCTACTCGTTCACCACCACCGCCGAGCGCGAGATCGTGCGTGACATCAAGGAGAAGCTGTGCTACGTCGCCCTCGACTTCGAGCAGGAGATGCACACCGCTGCCTCGTCGTCGGCCCTCGAGAAGTCGTACGAGCTTCCCGACGGTCAGGTCATCACCATCGGTAACGAGCGTTTCCGTGCCCCCGAGGCTCTCTTCCAGCCCTCGTTCCTCGGCATGGAGTCGGCCGGTATCCACGAGACCACCTACAACTCGATCATGAAGTGCGACGTTGACATCAGGAAGGACCTCTACGGTAACGTCGTCCTCTCCGGCGGTACCACCATGTTCCCCGGCATTGCCGACCGCATGCAGAAGGAGCTCACCGCCCTGGCGCCCTCGACCATGAAGATCAAGATCATCGCTCCCCCCGAGCGCAAGTACTCCGTCTGGATCGGTGGCTCCATCCTCGCCTCGCTCTCCACCTTCCAGCAGATGTGGATCTCCAAGGAGGAGTACGACGAGTCTGGTCCCTCGATTGTTCACCGCAAGTGCTTCTAGAGCGCTATCTGGTGTTGTACATCTATCACTTTCTATCCCCAAATACAACCAACCTGCACATACATGATCGTTCCGCTTGTACCTTGTTCTTTTCGTGCTCCGCTCCTTTCGTTCTTTTTCTGTCGTGCTTCGTTTTCGTTCTTATCAGTGGCCTCCTACCGAACTCCTGCGCCCTCCCTCCCCCTCTCCCCCAGCTGTCGCTGTGGTGTCCCCCTTGGGGGCCCCGCTACGTTGTTCACAGCACCCCAAACCCGGCGCAGAAAGCCGCCGTGCACGCTAAAACACTGTTGGAAATTATACGTCCACACGGCGCAGAAAGCACCACTTCTCCCACACGAACGGGACAAAGCTAGGCATGCGGTGTTTGTGATGTGTCCTCGTCGGCGTTGTCGTAGGTGGGCGGCACGCCGAAACAGGAGTTGAGGCCCAGGTCCACCGCCGCATCCACGAACACGCGGGGCAGCAGCCTCTCCAAAAACTCTGGCATCGCGCCCTGCTCGCGCCAACACGACTCGTTGGGTCAGTGGTCGCCGTCCGAATGCGCGCGCGAGTAGATGGGGGGGGGGGAATGGTGGGAGGAGGCAAACCTTGTAGAAGCCTTGCAGGCCTTCTCGAATAAATATCTGTTGCACGCAGTCGAGGACACCCGCGTAGACGACGCCCTGGGCGCTGAAGGGCGCCACGCCGCCGGTCTGGGCCTCGAGGCGACGGAGGACGACGTTGACTGGCATGGTGAAGGCGACGATGATGGCGGCCTCGATGATGTCGTCCATGGCGAGGGCCAGCGCGTGCTTGATGTTGTGCAGCACGCCCTCGCGGGTCTTGATCTTCTTCATGATCAGCGTCGACAGCTTGTAGCGGTCCGTGAGGAATCCCAGCACATCGTAGAGGATGCCGAACGAGATGAACGCGCCCAGGCTGAAAATCAAATGTTAAAAATGTATTAATTTTAAAAGGGAAAATAAATGAATTAATAGTCCAATGGAGATATGGGGGGGGGGTGTAGAGCAACGCGTACTTGTTGGTGAGGAGGCCCCATCGCTGCTCTCGCCACATGGCGCCAATCGATTGGAATAGGCCAGTGTACTTGAACGAACCGTCGGGAAGCCTCTGTGTGCGTGTGCGTGCGTTTAATATATTTATATATTTTATAATATATAGCTAATTATTAATGCGCGTGTAGCGAGCGCGGGATGAGGTGGGCTGGTGGTGTATGTCGCGTGTGGCGAGGGCGTCGTACCGCTTGGGTGCGCAGAACGAACTTGGCCTTGAGGAAGGGAAGCGACACCAGGATCGCGCCAGCGGCCGAGGCCATCGCGCACACCGGGCCCGTCCAGCCACCGCGCTGGTACATGTCTCTGCATACACACGAAGACGCGGCGTCAGGCCTCGCTGTGTCTTGGCGCTTGCTGACGTCACCACACGCCTCTTTTCGTGTAGCGGCTGACGAGGGGAGAGAAGGGGAGAGAAGGGGAAGGGCTCACCCTTGCTTCACGGGGGCGATGGGGTCGTAGGGCTCGAACGCTTCGTCTACACACGCAGGTCCATTTACGGAGTAGGTGGCGGACCAGGTGAGCGTCGCGACGTGAACCGCGAGGAGAGGGGAGGGTCTTTACTACGCCAGTACCTTGCTCCTCGTCGGACGTGGCGATGTGGAGAAGCGGGGCAAAGACGTACTCCTGCAGGAACATGTGTGAGATGGCCTTGACGGCACCGGCCCACAGACCAGCGGCGCTGAAGGCGCCTGCGATCACGTTCACGGAGCACGACGAGGGCCACGAAGAGTCAGCGGCGATTACGGTGGTGGTGGCGACGATGTGGGGGGGGGGAAGGCAGCAGCAGGGTGAAGGAGCGGCGCACCGTATCGCAGGGCGGGGTGGGTGCTGGCCTCCCGACGAAGCGCGCCGTAGGCCCTGAGGGTGGCAAGGGGCGACCACTGGCCCTCGATGGGTCGGGGCGTAACGCTCCACTTATAGCCCAACACGCCGAGCCCGTGCACGGCCCAACCGCTGGCCATGCTGCCCAGCGACGCTGCCACTCTGCAGACGCGAGAGACCGGCACGTCAGTCACACCAGGCGATTTTCTTGTCATTCATTTCGAGAACGGGTGGGTAGTTGTAGAATGTTCGAAATTGATTACCGCTACTCGCCAAATTTCGGGGATAAGAAGATTGTGGGTACCTGAGCGTGGTCTCCCATCCGCTTTCGTCGATTGATCGGCCGTGCTCACCGCGGCCCATGTGGCTGGTCAGGCTGGACTGCACCATCTTCGATCACTTTCACTCAAATGCTCGAACAACAATCCTCCGTTGTTCACGCAAAATAAAGTGTGAAGAAACGACCTTTTCTTTTTGTGTGAGATGTTGAGATGATTGTTGCTTCCTTTACTACCGGATGTGCAACAACAACAAAACCATTGGTAACATCGCTTCCAGAAGAGGTTGCAGCCTTCCCTCCTCATCGCATCACTTCTCGTGTATCAAGTTGCACTTCTCCTTCTATCTCCTCTTTCTCTGCCTTTCCCTCCCCTTCGTCCCCTTTGTTGTTTCGTTTCGCGAAGCGCTTGGGTATGATGAATGCTGCGAGCTCTTGATGTTCTCGGCGGCGCTTACTCGGCCTTCTTGGTCTTGCGCTTGCTAGCCTCGGTGGCAGCGGCCTTCTTGGAGTGGGGGGCCTTCTTGTCGGACGAGCGAAGGTAGGAGTCGACGAAGAACTTACAGAAGAGGAAGACGTAGGAGAGGTACATGGCGAAGCCGAAGTAGATGTTGCGGCGATGCGTGTCGCAGTAGAGGGCGTTGTGGATGACGACGCCGAGACCGCCGAACATCTGGAGAATTTGGAGGGTGGTGATGAAGGGCCGGCAGGCGTTCGGGAGGCGGATCTTGAGGGCGCTGATGGCGAAGTAGGAGTACATGATGCTGTGGACGACAAGGTTCATCGCGGCGAACCATCCACCGTACTCAGCCTTGACGGCCCAGGCATCCCAGCAAAAGAGGAGCGTCACGACGTGGTGGTAGTAGTGGAGGAAACGCAGGGGACGCTTCCTCAATACCACGAAGAGGGTGTCGATGAGCTCGGGCACCTTGCTCAGGCAGAAGAACATGACCCAAGGCGTGAGCCATTCGGAGTCGGTGGTGCAGAGATCGTAATGCGCGCCCTTCTCGCGGATGACGCCCCACATCGACGGCAGAACGTGGTACGAAGCGACGATACTGAACGCGGCGAGCAGAGCATTCCACACGAAGAGGGCGCCGTCGAGCTTGAAGGCCTCACGATCGCGGAGTAGTCGCTGGATTCCGAAGATGGTGATGAGGTAGCCGATGCAAATGCCAAAAGCCAACGGGTAGTTAGCGGCCATCCAATCGTCGAATCCGTGCCAGTACTCGACATCCATGAACGTGTAGGCCTTCGTTTCCGCCATCTTGACGAGATTGATATTTATCCGGTGATTTGGTTATCGTTCAGAGCGGAGGCCCTTGGAGTAAACTTGCTCCTCACTACTACGATCTCCCTACCGAGTCCGAGATGACCACGGACAGAGATGTTGATTGAACGAGGAAGAAGCAACGTGCGACGCCGGCAGGTGCTGGAACAACTGCCGTACTTCCCGCGAACAGGAAGAATTACCGGACTTTGAGAATGGCGGGAACGTTCGGCATGTCAGGATAAATCCTTCCTTTCGTGTCGCTTAGGCGACAAACGCTTTGTTGACCCTTTTTAGGCAATAAAACGGAGGGGGGGGGTGTAATGATCACGCACACTATCTCACTCAAGTGGTGGCTGCTGCAGCCGACGCGGTGGACGCGGATTTTCGCCGCTTGGGGCGGGTCGTCTCTTTCTTGTCGCTCGCCGCCGGAGCCACGTCCGTCGACTTCACGGGGCTCTCTGGAGGCGCTAGCATAGCGCTCTCCACGTCCATGCTCTCCCCCGCTCCGTATCTGCGCTCATCGACCCAGGGACACCCGAGTCAGAGCGGAAAGCGGCAGCGAGAGAGAAAGAGAGAGAGAGAGAGAGAGAGTTCCATGCGGACGGTTGCCACGGATCCGATCGAGCCTCAGCGATCGAGAAAGAGAAAGAGAAAAGGAACCTTTCTCGCAAGGCCTTGAAGGCTTGCGGCGTGGAGTACCACAGCCCCGTCTTGGGATCCTTGTACTTGGCCGGCAGTCCCGTGATCACGCACACTGGCCGCGGAGGATCTGCAGAGGAGTTGGACGCGCGGTGCGGTGAGACGAAGGGAAAAAGATCAACGCACACAGATGTGCGCACCGTGGGAGGGGGGGGGGGGCAGGTACACGGCACAGGACTC
This sequence comes from Acanthamoeba sp. SK_2022b, assembly GCA_027943245.1. Lineage (NCBI taxonomy): Eukaryota > Discosea > Longamoebia > Acanthamoebidae > Acanthamoeba > Acanthamoeba sp. SK_2022b. The sequence continues at coordinate 19,977 of JANDJZ010000438.1, forward strand.
TGCTGGAGCACCTCGGGCAGCTGGCTGACCTGAGTGAAGGTCAGCAGGTCTCCCTTTGGCGTTGACACATACGAGATGGCGGGCCCCTCCACCCTGTTTGGTTGGCCAAGTGGACAGCGCATGTCAAGCACGTGCAACCAGCCGAATTCGTTGCGTCGCGGGCGTACACTCGCTGCTTGCGTATGACGGGCTTCTGCTTGGCTTCGAGCTTGAGCATCTCTTCGAGCAGAGCCAGGTTGACCTCCTCCGTCGCCTTGGCCTCCTCAAGCAACTCCTCCTGCGTCAGGACTCGCGTCTCGGCCTTGAGCGACGGTCGCTTCCGTCTCTGCAAATTCATCGTTGTGTGCGCGTCGCGTCGTTACTTTGTGCGTTGGTGTGTGTGTGTGTGTGTGTGTGTGTGTGTGTGTGTGTGTGTGTGTGTGTGTGTGTGTGTGTTGCGTGTGTCGTTGCCGATGTCTCCCCACGACGAGACAGACATCGACGGAGGAGCGGCCAAGAGAACCTTTTTGGTAACCTCTTGCTCTTCTATCCGCCGCTGCTTCCCCTCTTCCATCTTCTTCACCGTGAGCGAGCGGGACGACTTGCGCGACTTGGGTGGACCCTCGCCCTCTTTCACCTTCCCCTCCTCGTCGCCTGCGCGCCACACGGCGCCGACCAGTCGGTGGCCATCAGAACGAGAACGCACTTGCGAATGACACTCGTCAGGTCACCACAAGGCGAGAAGGGAGCACGCCACCCTCTTCAGCGGTGGCAGGTTCGGCTTCGGCTTCGGCCTCGGCCTCGACCGCTGTCCCTTCCAAGCCGCTCTCTTGTGACTCGCGGGGTCGCTTCCTGGACTTGGCAGCTCGCGGGCTCTCCTCGTCGCCCACCTTGGCCTTGCCCTTGCCCCTGGCCGAGGCTGAGGCGAGGCCGCATCGATCGCATGGTACAAGCACGCGAGGTGAGGTAAAGCTCGATCTCGCCCGCGTGGGCGGTCGGGCGCGTACGTTTCTGTCGTTCGGGATCGACGTAGCGCTTGGTCGGCGCCTTCTTCTTCTCCACGTCAAGCAGCGCCTCCTTCTCTTCCATCACGGCAGCTGCTGCCACCTCGGCTTCGGTGGGCTCGGGCGCATCAAAGTCCTCGTCCACTTCGTCCTCAGATTCTACGCGCATGTAACAATGCCATTATGAGCACGTGGATTTGATCGTGGCGGTCAGACGCACCAGACTCTGTAAAGTAAAGCTCATCTTCACCCTCCTCCTTGAACATATCAGCGTTCCAAAATTCCTCATCGAACTTGGCGTCCTCTCCAATCAGCAGGTTCATCCTGGCAAGTTGGAAGATGAGACGGCTGCTCGTACTTATGTAACAGTAAGTGCACTCACCTTTTGCCCCTCGTCTCTCTCTGAGGCCGCCGCGATCCACCTCGCCCCTTGTCATCCCGCTCCATCTTCGATGTTTTGTTTTGTTTTTTCTATTCAATTTCTGCTTGTAATTTCCCAAATGATTTCCGCCCTGGCCGGTTGCATTGGAACGGCAAGAGGTCTTCAACGACGGGACGTGACAAGGCGATACCTCGCCGTAGGTGGACCAATATTTTCACAAGCCAAACCAAGAGCACTTGCGCTTTTGATGAAACAGAAAATAGACGGTGTTGCTTTAACCTTCACGCTACATGGCGCTGACGCCCGTTTGGTTGCGTTCTTGGCGGTATTCATTGCTCTTCGCGGGCTGCAACTGGGCGAGACCGGCGAGCTTGTGGATGAGGTCTTGGATGGCCTCGTGGCTCTGCCCCGAGCGGCTCGAGGAGTCGACCATTTCGAGCACATGGCCGAGCGGCCGCTCCACTCCGCCCTCGACGGCGATGACAAAATCGTTGAGGCAGTCCTCTGGCCTGTCCCGACTGGTCTCCTTCTTCTTGAAGACTCGCGTCACGACGGGCACGCTGGTCGGCTCGGGCGTCGACGAGCTGCAGCTCTCCTTCTCGGCAGGGGCGAGCACGACTCGCACATTCATTCCCGACTCAACCAGCTTTCTGTGCACCAGCGAATACTCCAACAGGATCTTCACCACACATCCAGTTAGCGGTGTAGAAATAATTGAAAGGTTAATAAACAATGAAATTAAATTAAATTAAAATTAAAAAATTAATAAATTAATAAAAAGAAAAAACAAGACCAAGACTCGTACCTGCTCTTGGACGGACTGTTTGTGGGGCAGTTCAGTGGGCGTGACCAGGCGCAGGTCCTCCCGCAACACGCTCTCCTGGTCGAGCGAGGCCTCGTTCTTGGCGTCGGACTCGTTGGCCGCCCTCGGCGTGCGGAAGAGCTGCGACGAGCAGTGCGGCCCGCCGTACATGGCAGTGACGCCGTCGTAGGGCATGTAGGTCACGCGGCCACCGTCGGCCGTGAACTGCGGGTGGGCTTCCAGCAGGGCCTTGGTCGGTTCGTCGCAGCACACGAGATGCGAGTTGCCCAGGTTGACAAAGTTGATGCCGTAGCCTCGCTGGCACTCCTCGGGAACGGCGATCACTTCGTAGCCCTGCAGTCCACCATCGCCTCAGTGATCCATGCCCCCCCCCCCCAGCAACAGGGCCAGACGCCCGGGCGCGGAGGAGTACCTGGTCTTTAAGGTATCGCGAGAATTCGACGTCCCATTGGGTCAGCTTGTACCGCCCATCGTCGTCACGCTCGTACTCGTCCACCAGACGCCTGTTTCCAGAGGTCAGCGGACAAGCGCTGCTGAACGCCACACAGAGCAATGCAATGGACGACGGAGGTCGGGCTGTGTGGCGCGCGTACCGCAGCGGGGCGTCTGGTCCGATCAGCGATTCCAACAGTACCACGCATCGATCGCTGGCGATGTTGAACACCGTATCCTATGTGCACGAGCAGTGACGCCCGCGGGAGGTGTGAGGTCACGTCGATCCACTCCAACACGCGTGAGGTAAGGTACAGGTGTGGGTGTACCAAGTGCATGTGCTTCTGTGAACGTTCGAACAGGTCTCGCACGACGGCGACTCGTCGCGTGCCAAAGAGGTCGTTGTCCATGAGGTACCGTGCCGCCCCTTCGCTTGTGCGCGGTCCGACCTGATGGCGTGCACGTTGAGATGGCCCGCTTGAAACAGGTGCCGACAACACCAACGCACACAAAAGGCCACGGGGACAAGGGCCAAGCGTACGCCGATGAAGCAAAGGTCGGGTCCGGCGGGCAGGAAGTCGCCGCCTTCCAGGGTGTGCGGCTCGGGGACGTGGCCCACGACCTGCGGGGAAAGATCAAAGGGTGAGATAACGCTTGTGACGGGGGGTTAAACAGTAACTCGGCAAAGGGAGGGGCCGGGTAACACGTACGGGGAACCCGAGCTTTTGCCAGCAGAACTTCATGATCGCCACCTCAGGTTTTCTGTACAGAAGCGAGAAAGCAAAAAATTAGACAAAAAAATAATAGATATAATGACTTACTGTTTTAAAGCCAATAATTATTGGGATCATAGCCAAGGTGTACCGTTGCTTGGGGTGCATGTTGGCCATAACGATGCCCTTGCTCGTTGTGATTTGCTGATCCCGCGTGAACACAAGGTTGCCGAGCGGATTACTGCACAGGATCGTTGCGAGTGTGAGCATGCCGCCACCTCGCTCGCGCTCTTCAAGCGCGAAAAGCATCTATCACACGCGTACAAAATGTAGCTGGCCGTCACGGGAGTCTCCCGGTTGGCCTTCTGGAGAATGATCGTAGGATTACACAGCAACAGGTTCACCAGGCTGGCCGAGTCCAGAGCGCCTGAAGACAGCGGCAAGAGTCAGCCATGGTCCACGAAGAAACAGGATCGCGCATTGAGAGCGAGCGGGCACCGATGACGTCGCGCTTGTAGTGTTCGTCGACGAAGCATGCACGGCCGTGCGGACCACGATCGTTGCTGGCAGCGCCGAGGGCCGCGTTGACGGCGGAGACCACCCCGTGCGAGGCCCACACGTACTGCAGGTGGCTCACCGCAAAGTCCTCCAGCTCACGGCGTGCCTTGGGATCCGTCTCGCAGTCCTGCAGGAGGACGTCGCGCACGAGCCGGACCTGCACGCCGTGAGCGCGCAGGGTCTGTTGAAAATGGCGATGGGCCTGCTTGGCGCGCTTGAGGTGCACTGGCTTCTCAAACAGCGCGCTTGTGGGATGTAGAGTCGCGATGAACGCCTCCTGTCCCGGGCAATGCATCTACATTGTGGCGCCAGTCACCACGGTAAGAACCGAAACACGCTTTTTGTGTGTTAAAACTGAAATAAAAGCAAAGCTAAAAGTAGAGAGCGTACCAAAACAAAGTGGGCCGTCTCATTCTCTGCGCCTTGAACGTAGGTGGGCTGAGTAGCGTGCGCCATGGTCACAAAAAATAGCAAAAAAGATGAAGCTGAGATTGAACTGAGCACTCGATGTTGTTTGGAAATTCGACTTGTAGAGTTGCGCTGCTGGTCGTGTTTTCGTCACTGTTTGCAAGGTTGAATGCAACTATCTCTCTGCTGGACAGGTCGAGGTGGTCCCATTTAAGTCCGCTTTGGTGTGCCCGCCACAGCATGACCTCCCGGCAGTTTCCCCTGTTTTTGGGCAAGCGGCCGTCGTGCCGCCATTTTTCTGGCCATCAGCGGTGTTACTTGGGCCGTAGGAAGGCCAACCCGACTGTGGGACGGGTGTGCATGGCCGCAAAGCGTCACACATGCGCAGGGGCTGCAGAACAGAACGCTGATCGTCACCCCGCTGAATCCGGGGTGCAGTCGACACTGATCCTGGCAAGTCGGTGGCGAGAGCCATTCTAACGAACGCTATCGCGTTGCAGCGTGACAGAGGCAAGGCAACCATTTCTGTTGCGTCCTTTCTCCTGCCTTCAGAACCAAGCTGACTGGACCATTTTAAGAGGGCGGTCATCTCTTTAAGAACGCTGCCCACGCACGGCGCTTTCCCTCCTTTCCTTCTTTTCGTTGTGTAGCTGCGTTCGCGAGCGTGTATGCTCAGTTTGGCCGAATTTTCCCGTCGACTTCGACTTTTACGAATTGTGGCCTTCAACGAGGCTCTCTGTCCGGCGCGGGTATAAAAGGGGACGACACTCCCTCGTGCCGGCCACATCCATCATTCCTGTACCGAGTACACAGAAGGAGGAGAGAGTCTAGTCTACAAGTACTACTACACAGCAAACCAAGCATGGCTGAGGACGTGGAGACGTTCGCCTTCCAGGCCGAGATCAACCAGCTGCTCAACCTCATTATCAACACGTTCTACTCGAACAAGGAGATCTTCCTGCGCGAGCTCATCTCCAACTCTTCGGATGCGCTCGACAAGATCCGCTACATCGGCCTCACCGACAAGGCCGCCCTCGAGACCAACCCGGAGCTCTACGTGCACCTCGTGACGGACAAGGCCAACAAGTGCATTCACATCATCGACTCGGGCATCGGCATGACCAAGGCCGACCTCGTCAACAACCTCGGCACCATCGCCAAGTCGGGCACCAAGGCCTTCATGGAGGCCCTCCAAGCCGGCGCTGACGTCAGCATGTACGCTTTTCTTTTTCTTTTTCTTTTTCTTTTCTCTACATTTTTATTAATTCATTTTTTTCTATTCCAAATGTAGGATCGGTCAGTTTGGTGTGGGCTTCTACTCGGCCTACCTGGTGGGCGACCGCGTGGTGGTCACGACCAAGCATAACGACGACGAGCAGTACGTGTGGGAGTCGGCCGCCGGCGGCACCTTCACCATCAAGCGCGACACCGAGGGCGAGCCCCTGAAGCGCGGCACCAAGATCACGGTCTACCTCAAGGAGGACCAGCTCGAGTACCTCGAGGAGCGCCGCATCAAGGACCTCGTCAAGAAGCACTCGCAGTTCATCCAGTACCCCATCTCGCTCTGGGTCGAGAAGACCAAGGAGAAGGAGGTCGAGGAGGAGGAGGAGGCGGAGGAGTCCAAGGAGAAGGGGGAGGAGGAGGCCCCCAAGATCGAGGAGGTCACCGAGGAAGAGGAGGAGAAGAAGGAGAAGAAGAAGAAGAAGAAGGTGAAGGAGACGTACCACGAGTGGGAGCTGCTGAACAAGACCAAGCCGATCTGGACGCGGAACCCGCAGGACGTGCCGGAGGAGGAGTACAAGCAGTTCTACAAGAACCTGACCAACGACTGGGAGGACTACCTGGCGGTGAAGCACTTCTCGGTGGAGGGGCAGCTGGAGTTCCGGTCGATCGTGTACGTGCCGAAGCGGGCGCCGTTCGACCTGTTCGAGACGCGCAAGAAGCGGAACAACATCAAGCTGTACGTGCGGCGGGTGTTCATCATGGACGACTGCGAGGAGCTGATCCCCGAGTGGCTCAACTTTGTGCGGGGCATCGTGGACTCGGAGGACCTGCCGCTCAACATCTCGCGGGAGATGCTGCAGCAGAACAAGATCCTGCGGGTGATCAGGAAGAACCTGGTGAAGAAGTGCATCGAGCTGTTCAACGAGATCGCGGAGAAGAAGGAGGACTTTGACAAGTTCTACGAGTCGTTCGGGAAGAACATCAAGTACGGCATCCACGAGGACTCGAGCAACCGCACCAAGCTGGCCGAGCTGCTGCGCTTCCACTCGACGCGCTCGGGCGCGGACATGACCTCGCTCAAGGACTACGTGACGCGCATGAAGGAGGGCCAGAAGGAGATCTACTTCATCACGGGCGAGACCAAGAAGGCCGTCGAGGGCGCGCCCTTTGTGGAGGGCCTCAGGAAGAAGGGCCTCGAGGTGCTCTTCATGGTGGACCCCATCGACGAGTACATGGTCCAGCAGCTCAAGGAGTACGACGGCAAGAAGCTCGTCAACATCACCAAGGAGGGCCTCAAGCTCGAGGAGACCGAGGAGGAGAAGAACAGGGCCGAGGAGACCAAGAAGGCCAACGAGAACCTGTGCAAGGTCATCAAGGACATCCTCGGCGACAAGGTCGAGAAGGTCGTCATCTCCAACCGCCTCGTCGACTCGCCCTGCGTGCTCGTCACCGGCGAGTTTGGCTGGTCCGCCAACATGGAGCGCATCATGCGCGCCCAGGCCCTCCGCGACAACTCGATGCAGACCTACATGGTCTCCAAGAAGACCCTCGAGATCAACCCCGACCACGCCATCGTCAGCGAGCTCCGCAACAAGGCCGACGCCGACAAGAACGACAAGACCGTCAAGGACCTCGTGTGGCTCCTCTTCGAGACCGCCCTCCTCGCCTCGGGCTTCACCCTCGAGGAGCCCGCCGCCTTTGCCCAGCGCATCCACCGCATGATCAAGCTCGGCCTCAGCATCGACGACACCGAGGCCGCCGACAAGGTGGCCGACGAGGACCTCCCGCCGCTCGAGAGCGAGGACGCCGGCGCCGAGGAGGGCTCCCGGATGGAGGAGGTCGACTAAGCAGCGCGCTTCTTCGCTCTTTCCCTTGTCTCTTTTCGATTGACCCCCCCCCTCTTTAAAGTACATATAAAAACAATCTTTTAAACAAAAAAAATGTTTAAAAATGTTTAAAACAAAACCATATCTCTCTCGCGCTTCACCGACTCAGGATGAGGCCAAGTCCTCGAGGCCGGCGATGACCTTCTTGATTTCGTGCTCGATGTCGTCGGTCTTGAAGCTCTTGCCGGCCATGATGTCCTCCAGGTCGGCCAGCATGTTCTTGGCGAACCTGAGAGTCAATACAACCACGTGACATGTCCCCCACTCAGCAACCCAGGTCCACGGATCGATCGCCATTGTATGCACACAAGGCGGGGAGGGGGAGCGCACACGACGGCTTTCTTCCTGTCCGCCTCCTTGCGGCTGGCCTTCTCAAAGTCCTTCCTGATGCTCTTCCACACGCTCCTGTCGGTCTCGTCGTCAGCGAGAGGCCTTTCATGTGTCATTGTTGTGTGTTGTGCGTTGTTGAGTTGCGCGTACTTGACCACGGAGGGGAGGAGCTGCGTGAGGTAGGAGACGTCGGCGCCGAGGGTGATATTGAGATCGAAGGTGGCGATCTTCTTGATGCACTCCCGCTTGGCGGTGAGCTTGGCCTTGGGCTCCTGGCAGCTATCGAGGTAGCTGCTGAACGCCGGGAACACGACCTCCCGCATGAAGTTGTTCACGTAGGTCTCGAACTCGAAGCCCTTGGCCTTGTGCGCCAGCTCCGTCGCCAGAATGTAGAACGCGTCCCACGCCTTGCACCCCCACTCCATGAGTCGACAATATTCGAGGCTACCCCCAAGCCCAACACGCAGAGAGAGAGAGAGAGGCGCACCTCCTGCCTGAAGAGGGCGTTGAGGTAGGCTCGGTTGACGTGGGCCGAGAGGCTGATGAAGGCCTCCACGTGGGTGCCCAGCAGGCCGAGGATCTCTTCGTCCGAGGGCGGCTTGTCCCCGTACTGCTTCTTCAGGAAGCTCCTGCGCTCACCCCCCCCCCCACGGTGCCCCACACCCCAAGTGCAAGTGAGCGCGGGCCGACCGCGGGGCCGTGCCCCTAACGTGGCGCGGTGTACCGGAGGAGCTCCAACTGGTCGCCGACGGTCTCCTTGTTCAGGCTCTGCGCGAGCAGGGCCATGGCTTCGCCGTGCGCCGGGGAGTCGACCGACGTCTTGGGAGCGAGAGCCCCCTGTCAGTTCATCTGCTGCGGACATGGGGAGGAGGAGGGGGGGGGCACGCACCTCGAAGATGCTGGGCGACAAGACGCAGGCCGCGATGGGAATGAAGTCGTTCCATCGGTCGGCCCTGTTGAATCGCTTGGCCAGCTCCAGCGCCAGATCGATCCCTGCAGGAAAGAGCCACGAATAAATAAAAACCTTTCCTGACTTGGTATTTTGTCTAAAATATAAATTAATGAATATATATATATATATAAAGGAGAGCAACAAACCTTGGTCAAAGTTCTTGCTGAAGATGACGTTGACCACGTTTTGCAGCACGCCCACATCGAACAGGTCAAAGTTGGCGTCCATCTCCTCCAGCAGCGTGCTGCACGACACCCCCAAACACCACCGCCAATCAAATCGCCGACCTCTCTAGTGTCACGCGTGGGTGTGCGTGTGTGCGTGTGTGGTGGGATCGGGCGAGAGTACTCGAGCAGGGCGATGAGCTTGGCGTGCTGTTTCTTACGGGCCAGTTTGGACACGCGCACGCCGAGCCGCAGGAGGCTCAGCCGTCGCAGCATGCCCGCGGGGAACTCCCTGGGCAGCGCCCAGTTGTACGGTATACGCCGCGCGTGCTTCAGCGCCTCCTTCTGCTCCCGTGTGTGCGCGCAACACGAACACGGACACGCACGCATGCACACACGCAAGCACACATAGACACGCACACGAGTTAGTAAAATGACCATGTCGACGCGGGAGATGGAAGGGGCGGCTGTACGCGGAAGGCGGTGGGAGGAGGGGGCGCGTGCGTGTCGCTCCACTCGGCCCGAGTTGAGGGCGAGACCGGCGAGCACAGGCGAACCACCTCGTGCAACTCTGCCTCTGATCTGGTCGAGCGCCACATAACACACATGCACGCACGCGCACGCACGCGCACATGAACAGGTGTCAACAATGGTGTGTGTGTGTGTGTGTGTGTGTGTGTGTGTGTGTGTGTGTGTGTGTGTGTGTGTGTGTGTGTGTGATGCGAATGAGTCGCGCCGCACTTCTTGAGCATGTGATGCTTGTCCACGAGCTGAATGCCGAGCTTGAGCGCCGCCTCCAGCTCGCGGTCGTAGACGAGCCGCTCCAGCTTGCGTTCGTCGACAGTCCTATCCTCCACTGGGAACCTGTTGCTCCCCACAATCCCAGGCGCACAGCGCCGCTCGCTGAGTCATCCGCAAATACTGCTCAAAAGCTGCTCAATCGCGCGCGCCTGCGATCGGGAGACGCACTGTGTGAGCTGCTGCGCGAGGGGCTCGAAGAAACCGGGGCCGAAGCGCGCCGTGTGGAGGACGCCGTTGGCCGTGGCCGCCACGCACCTATCCCGACTGAGCCCCGAGCACCCCACTGCCCAGATCCACGCGCGCGCATTCTAAGCATTCCAATGTCGCGCGCGCGCGTGTGTGTGTGGAACCTTGGGTCACTCGGTCGGGGAGAGTGCTGCAGGAGGCAGAGCCCACGAGCTCCAGGTTGTCGACAGTAAATGAGCACACGCGCAGGCTGCGGTCCGACCCGCCCGAGACGAGCAGGTCCGGATGCGTCGCATTCCAATCGATCGAATTGACCGGGCCCGTGTGGCCGTGGACCGTGCACACGGGCCGCGCGCCGTGCCGCAGGTCCCACAGCTTGACCAGTCCCTCCTCACCTGGTAGCCCCCCCCCCCACAACCCAAACCTCATCAACGTGCGCGCATGGGCCATTGTGTGTCACACACACACATACACACTACACCACACATACACACACATACACATGACATACACACACACACCACCACCGGTGGCAATCCAGTGGGGCACGAAGGGATTCCACTTCATCGCGCGGATGGGAGACGCGTGGGCCTGCCGCCTGATCCACACGGGCGCCTGTCCCGCCCCGCTCCGCGCGTCCAGCAGCTTGACGCTCCCCCTAAGCGAGCCCACCATCCGGTGAAGGCAACACAATCAGCTCGTGCGTTGCGTTGCGTTGCGTTGCGTTGTGTGTGTGTGTGTGTGTGTGTGTGTGTGTGTGTGTGTGTGTGTGTGTGTGTGTGTTGCGCTACCGCTGGTTGGCCACGCCAAAGACAGTGTCGCCGTGTGGATCCCACTCGGCGCAGAGCACCAGATCTTTGGACACCTGTTGTCCGCTCGTGCGTCAATCCAGCGCCCACCGGGGGGGGAGAGGGAGAGGGGAGAGGGACCCGCTTGGCGAGGATGGGCGCGTCGAAGCTGGCAAAGTCCCAGACGTGGACGACCGAGCCCTGGCTGCTGAGGAGCATGGAGTTGTGGGCCAGCCGCGGGTGCAGCGCCACGCGCCTCACCCGCGTGGCCTCGTCGCCCACCCACACCCGCCCCTCCGATAGCTGCTGCAGGTCCAGCTCGTCGTCCTTGCGTCAACGTTGGTTGGTTGGTGGCGATTGGAACGCACAGGTCAGTCCATTGTTGCGTAGAGATGCGGGATTGGAATGAACGGTATGCGCACTTGCACGCTGGGGCAGGTGAGCTCCTGCGGGGGCAGCGCGTTCTCGGTTCCCAGGATGGTCATGCTTATCTTGCCCTGCACACACACACACACACACACACACACACACACACACACACACACGCACGCACGCACGCACGCACGCAACACACGCACACGCACACACGCACGAATCCAATCCAGATGAGCGTGGAGAGCTTAGGGGACAAGAAAGGCAAGGGGAGCGCGTACATGGGAGGAGGCGCAGATCAGGAAGGTGTCGCGCCAGGCGACGTCCCACAACGGGCCGTCGAACGTCAGCGTGCGTATGACCTGTGCGTCGGTGAGCTCACCCAACGCTGGGTGCAGGAGGAAAGCGGGTGAGGGAGGGCATGTTGTGAGGGTGTACGTTGAAGCTCTGCATGTCGATGACGGAGACCGTGGCGGCGCTGTTGCCGTCCTTCACGCCCGACACGGCCCACGCCGCGTAGTTCATCTCCTGAGCACGTAGAGCACACCACAGCGACAAGTGGGCATGCGGTCACCACTGGATTCGACGTCAGCAAGCGCGCTGGTGGTGGACAACGCACATTGTGAGGCGCGAGGGCGATGACCGAGGGCTCGAAGTCGTGGGCGTTGGCCGCTGACGATCGCACTTCGATGGAGCCCCCCACCGCACTGGCCCTATTTATAATTATGTTTATATTTGTGGTGATTTATATTTTATTGATTTAATGCACTCAGTTTTTGGCACACCACCCACGACGGGGACAAGCACCACCAGCTTTGGCCGGACAAGTCGCTCCGTAACGGCGCCACTCCTCGCGCCCTCATCTTGGTCTGGTTGTTTGTTTCTTTTTCTTTTCTTTTTTCTTTTCCGCGTCGATTAAAATTGAAAAATAAAATGTATTTAGGGGTTGTATGACACAAAAATGGAAGCCTCACACACGACTAGTGTGCGACCGTGTGGCCGAGGCCCGAGTTGGTGTAGTCGGTGGTGAAGCTGTGCACGGGGAGGTTCATGACGATGGCGACGTAGGAGTCGGGCCGCGACGACGAGGAGGACGACGGGGCGGGCGAGAGCCCGACGCTCTGCGAGCTGGACAGCGGCATCGTGCCGACGTCGTGCGACCGCACGGCGTGCGTGAGGAAGCCGCACGTGCGACACTTGTACATACGCCACCCGTTGTTGGCGGTCTTGCTGTTGTTGATGTTGTTGGTGGCCGACTTGCGCAGGACGCGCGGGACATACTCGGTGGTGGTGTGGTCAAAGTCGCCCAGCACGTTGGTCATCGACGTGAAGCCCCAGTTGATCTTCCCGGCCCGGTACTCGTGCTTGGTCTTCATGGCGTCGAGGAAGGTCGCGCAGAAGCCGATGTTGGGGCAACTGCTCGCCTCCTTCGTTGGCTGCGGTGGTTGAGGCGGTTTTCGTGAGCAGTGTGCGTGTGTGTGCGTGCGGGAAGGGAGAGAGTGGGCTGGAGGTCACCTTGCAGTCGCAGGAGAGCTTGAAGAGGCTGGGCTCGCCGTCGCCGCTCTCCTCCGAGTCGGACAGCAGCGCGATGATGGACGAGCCGCACAAACACTGGAACTGCTGCTTGCCCATCTGTCGTTCCAGTCGGCAAGTCAGCCACGCCCAAATAAAGAAAATTATAATTAAATAAATAAATATATAATAATGTTGCCAAAAAAAAGAAAAAGAAAAGAAAAAAGTGGGTGGACCTTGGTGAGGTTGCGGAGGGCCTTGCGGTTCTCGCCCCAGCGGGCGAGCTGACGCACGAAGCCGCGGTTGGGCTGGATGATGTAGCGCCGCTCCTTAACCAGGACGGAGGCCTCGAAGCAGCTCATGTCGCGCGTGTCCATGAGGAAGGCCAGCACCATGGCGGCCGATCGCGACACGCCCCGGTCCGAGTAGACCAACACCTTGCCCCTGCGGACCACCGCGCGGCGGATAAACTCGACCACGCGCAGGATCTGGGGCACGATGTCCTGGTAGGGCTCGTCCTGCATCTTGGCGTGTAGCACCTCAAAGTGGTCCCGCAGCATGGGGTTGGGCGTCATCGTGCAGTTGACCACGTGGCTGATGCCCAGCTGGCACTTGAGGTAGGTCCGCTGCACGGCGCTGCTCGTCCCGATGTAGATGTTCTCCGTGATCTGGCTCGCGTGCTCCATGAAGTAGGCCGTCTCCTCCCTGCCATCATCATCAATGGTCATGATCATCATCAAAGTCAAGGTGGTGATGATGGTGGAGGGAGGTAGACGTACGGGGAGAGGACGTTCTGTACAGGCTTGTATTGGTCTTCGACCTTCTCCACGGCCTTGGTGCGCGGCACGCTGTGCGGAGACGTCGCCGGCGACCCGCCTGTGCTCGGCGCGTTTGCGTCGACACAAAATATGTGATGGCTGGCCGTCAGCGTGTGCGGGTGGGCGAGAGTGGGCGAGAGTGGGCGAGTGCCAACCGTTGTTGTGATCGGAGAGCGAATCGTAGAGCTGCTTCACAAAGGTCTTGCTGCGCCTGCCCTTCATGTCCATCCTCTCCATCAACGCTCTGGAGGAGACGACGCACGAACGAGGAGCATCAGAATATGCCAGGAATGTCTCCCTGGGAGGCGCGTGTGTGTGCGCGCGGAGGGGTGGGGCATGGGCGTACGTCGCGTGGGTCTTCTTGACGCCGGACACGAGCACGCTCTTGACCATCTGGAAACGGTTGATGACGTCGTTGATGGTGGGGCGCATGTTGGGATTACGGAACAGGATGAACTCCAGCAGGTCCAGCAGCACCGCGTTGTTGTTGATCATCGCCTTCTTCTCGGCGTTGATGAGCTCCTGGCCGGGCGACGTCACGCGAATGAAGAATCGCACCCAATCGTTGTCGTGGAACAAGAATTGGCCTGTGCCCAATAGAACAACCCTTTTAGCGGAAAGCTTGTGTGTTGTGTGTCGTGTGTCGTGTGTCGTGTTGTGTCGTGTGACGTGTGTAGGTCGTGTGGTGTCGCACCTGTGAGCAGCTCGAAGAGCAGGCAGCCCAACGACCAAATGTCGGAGGCGCTGTTGGCGCCCACCTTCTTGCGTCGGTCGTAGGAGTCCTTCTGCTTCTGGAGGGCGTTGGCCACCACCAGCATCTCCGGCGATTTGATGAACTCGGTGCCCCTGCACATCGGGATGAGCATCCGCAGCGAGCTTGTGTTTGTGATTGGTCATTAATGCGTTGTACCTGTTTCGTGTCGTGAATCCCTCCTCCTCGCTGGTATAGTACTTGGCCTCACCAAAGTCTGTCAGAGAGATGCGTGAGACGACAGGGCAGGCCGAAAAGAGTCAGCTGCACCGAAAGCAACAGTGTATATGATGATGATGATGATGATGATGATGATGATGATGATGATGATGATGATGATGATGATGATGATGATGATGATGATGATGATGGTGACAAGTACCGGCGAGGACGATGAAGAAGTTGGGCACGTCGGAGGGCTGGTGGTAGAAGTCCTCGTCCGTCGTATCGGGATTGAGCGGGTGACACAGGAAGTTGTCGCACTTGAGGTCGTAGTGGTTGACATCTGCCCAGAGCCAAACATCAGCCACGCCATGTCATGCGCGCGCGCTTTACAATGGACGTGGAAACATGGGCGCAGGCACGAGGCATGGGAGCCGTACGGTTCTGGGTAAGGAAGAGCATGGTCTCGAGGACCTTTTCGTAGATGTTGAGGTACAGCGGCAGGTTCTCGTACCAGGGCGTGCGCTGTCGCTTGAGCCAGCCCTTGAGCGAGTCCTTGTAGAGGCGCATGATGATCCAGAAGTTCTCCTCGTCCACGCCAAAGTCGTACCTGGCGCCGCAATATCTCCGAGTCATCAGTCACGCACACGCGTGCGCGCTGGGCGAGAGGCGGGAGCGCACAGATGCACGATCTTGGGATCGTTCTTGAACTTGTCCATGACCATGATCTCCGTGAAGATGTCGTGCAGCACGCACCGATCGTGCATCGACTTGGGGACTGTCATCCTCTTCACCGCCACCTCCATCTGCCGGAGCAACACAACAGCAGTTGTAAGCCAACCAATGAGGATGACTATAGCAATAATAATGATAATTATCGTAATAAAATAACGAATAAAACAACTACGAAAGGTTAAATACCTTTTCGCTCTCGAGCGAGGCGCGGTAGACCTGGCCGTAGGCGCCGCTGCCGATGCGGATGAGGTTCTTGTAGGTGCTGGCGTCGAACAGGCGGCGACACAGGAGCTTGAGCAGGCGGTAGTTGGAGGCGCCCATCTTAAGGGTGCGGTCCACCAGCTCCGGGATGATGCCCGCGTTGGCCTCGTGGTTGAGATCTATATGCAGTGGAAAGGGTGAGACAGAGAGAGGACTGGAGACGAGCCCAAGCGAGGCCGTACGCAGAGTGAGATAGAATGGAATGTTGAGCTTCTTGTTGTTCAGCGGGAACTGATCGTTGTAGAGCGGCTCCAACGTATTGCTGATGGGGAGACAGTGTTAGCAATCTACATGAATAGGATTGTCATGAAAAATGAATAAAATAAAATAAAATAAAATAGATAAGCACGCACTTGGGGGCGAGCATGAGCGAGAAGATGAGCTGCAGAATGGACATGTGCAGGTCCTTGTCGCGATAGATCTTGCGGTCCTCGCGCTCTCGCTCGTACAACCGGCGCTCCATGATCAGATCGTCGGGAGACAGCGTGTTGTGACGCTGGTTCTGCGCACGCACGAGATAACGTCAGACGGTGGACGTGTGTGGTGGTCAGGTGGTGGTCCACCATACCTTCTCCTCCTCCTCGTGCGTCGCATACGGGTTGCCGAGCAGGAG